>BFEA01000124.1:780858-794782 GCA_003427395.1 Chara braunii
CACACACACACACACACACACACACACACACGTATTCAACCTCTTGATGAGTGGCTGAAAGTCCAACGAAACAGTCTGGTGCAGTCATTCTTTTTTAGAGTGTATCTAGGCTACCAGAGTGGCCCAGGTCCACTTGCTCACCCAGGTAAGGAAGAAATAAAAAAACTAAAAAAATAAATTTTATTTTTTAATTTAAATTTTTACTTTAAATTTGGTAAAGAATTTCAGAGAAGATTTTTTTTTAGGAAAAAAACAAGAACCAGGCTCGGCGTCCCATAACAAAGTTGTGGTGATACCCCCAGGGGGCGGCATCACCGGCCGAACCCATAGGGGGTATCACAGTAACCTCATGAAAGGACAAACGTTACAGATTATCCAGTACAGGTTGTAGCATGCTATGAAAGACGCTGTGAGCTAAACTTAGGAAACACAACGATCCATATCAAAATTGTGTAATGAAGAAGATCAAGCAAGACATGCGAGAATGCTATAATCCAATGAAGAGGCAAAATAAAAGAAGCCACAGAAGCCCCTGAGGCCTTGAACTAAAGCTCAGGTATTTAGCAGCAGTGTGTGTAAGGTCAGATGCCTCAGATGAAGAACCCAGAAAACAGCAAATTGGGCAATTTGTCATGATGTGTCTGCACCGTCACCAGGTGACCGTCCCGAAAGTTGTGCCAACGAGCCAGGTCTTTCTTGATCGCTCTTGGCTGAAACCCCCTGTTCTGTACTGTCAACGACCAATCTGTAGAGAGCATCAGCTTTATAGCATATTTCACCTCTGCATGCACCATCGGGTGGGTGAGTTTCTCCGCTTTGTATTTTGCCGAATTCGTGAGATTCCATAAGGTTTACAGAATAGCCCCCGGTAGGGACTCTTCCGCATATGCAAGGGCAATGTCCATCTTTCCGCGCTCAGCAGCGACTCCTAGGAGCACAAAGTCATCCAGCCAGCGAGTCGTAGCTCCATGGATGGGTACTGCACCAGATCTCCACCCGTCCCATAAACCATGCGCGTAATCACAATGTAGGCACAGGTGTTGCACATCTTCTATTCTTGTTCCGGGACAGACTACACACGGGTGTACCTTTAGAGGTTCTGGCTGCACACCATTGACCAGTCGGAACTGCCAGATGCATGATTAACCACAAAAAGCTGGAATGTTTCACCACCGGCAGATCCATCACTTATTTCCAAAAGACAAGCAGGGCTTGCACCAGTCGTTGGAGGGAGTCTTCTATCCAGCTTGTTGCCATCCATCGCCTAGCAATTTTCCAACTGACATCCAGAATGGGTCTTGTCAGCTGATACCCCGATCGTGTGGCGTATCAGTGAAGAGGCGTTTTCTTATTTCGTGAAGGATAATTGTGCCACCCCCAGTCCCGAGGGTCCACCGGGAGATTATAAGACGGGATAGCTAATGAGAAAGGATGAAAGACTTCACCATAATCTAAAACACAGACAGGTGACAAGGAGACAAATGATGGCGGAGGGATGTGCTGATCCATCTCAACAAGTGGCGGCCCCAAAGAGTTTGAAGCCTGATCAGTTGACCACGAGGTCGCGTGCAGGTGGGAGACATCAGCCACAACCTGTAGTCTCCAAAGTACAGTAGGCGAAGGGTCATCAATCCATTTGCACCATCCTCCCATTCGGGGGACAAGGCCTATACGGAGCAACTGCACCCATTCGGGTGGCAGAGCTTGTTGCAGAGAAGTAAGGTGAGTTTGCTGACGCCACAGTTCAGACAACTGAGGGGCCAGAAGATGCAGAGGTTTCCAATCCATCTGCTGCAGATCCCAAAAATCCGCAGCAGTGCCCATTGTCCGTGACATCCAAAGCATTTTTGAACGCCCCGGTCCCGAAACACGCAAAAGAGTTACCTTCAGTGGTTAATATCAGCGGGTTACTGAAGAGGGGTTGGGCCAGGATTCGCTCAGCCTCTAAAGGACTGACCAATTTGGGGCAACACCTCTTCCATGCTCTCAGTATCCCAGCTCAAATAGCATGTGGAAGTTCCTTGTTCAAAAAGGGCGACATGAGCACCGCCAACCACAGACAACAAGTTAACCCAGTTCCATCCGGAAAACAGCGCAAAATCAGCAAGTTGCCTCCAGGGGACCATCGGGCCTGCCAAGATCGCCCAAGGCACCCATCGTGCAAGCAAAGCTCTTATTTGGTATTATGGGTCTAGGACTGTCAGACCACCCATCCGTTTGGGTTGTATAACCACTTGCCACGCCACTTTGGGTAGGCAGGAGTCTCCCTGCGACTCCTCCTTCCAAAGATAACGGGCAGCCATCCCTCTAGCCATTTGCAGGGCGGAGGGATCGAATTGAAAGATGGCTCTTTATAGTGGAGAGAATAGAATTGTTGATAACCAGAGACCTCCCAAAAAGACCGACATCTTTGCGGGTTGTCCACACCCGATAAGCAGCTTGCATGCGCTCGATAGTACACGTTGCATCAGTCATCAATGTGGGAGCAAAAGAGATACGATGTCCGAGCAATCTCTCTTGTTGAGTCGGGGTGACCACCCGAAGACCCTAGTGGGATGGAGGAGGCGCACCCGGGGGAATGAGAAGGGATGATTTGGACCAATTGACTGCGGCTTGTGAGAGGCCACAGAATGCAGTGATCGTATCTCGCTGAGCTTGGAAAGTTTGATCTGTCAACGGGCCGGGGTAAATGCGACAGAGTCATCTACAAAACCTTCTGACTTAAGTTGTTGACCCAACGGGAGAACAAAGCCAGGAATATCAGGATTTGCTCGTATCATAATGTGCATTATTTCAACATACAACAAAGTATAGATAAGCGGCCACCGGGCAACCTAGACGGACCGACCGACCCAGCGAAATCGGGCAGATAGTTTTCCATTGACCACCAATCGAGACACAGCGTGATGGGTGAGGGCAGATATTGCATGCTTGAGGCGCGGGCCAAAACCAAACGAATGCGAAGCTGCTTGTAGAAACTCTCAACCAACACGGTCATACGCTTTTTCCAAGTTTATAAGCAAGATGATAGCTATCTGTTGGACACCTTCACGTATCAATTCCATAATCTGTTCGACTGTCATAATATTAAACATGATCTGGCGATCCTACATGAATCCTGTTTGGGTGTAATGAATAAGCGTCGGCAGAACAGTCTGAAGGCGCAAGGCCAAAATTTTAGAAAAAAAAATTATAGAGCCCGGACATAAGGGTGATAAGCCTCCAATTACAAATGTCGGATTTATCACCCTTTTTAAAGATAAATCATAAATGTTATTAGCCCAGCCACCATTTCTGAGGGGTGCGACCCCCCCAAAAAAAAGGCTTGTATTGTGTTTGTCAATTCTGAAAGCATTTGGATTACAATTTTGTTTTAAAACAAGGTCGGAACACCGTCCAGTCCAGGGGCTTTATGAGATGGTAGGGAGGCAACAGCCTTCATTACCTCATCTGAACCAACAGGCCGTTCCAATAAAGCGACATGTTGGGCAGATAGGGTTGATGTGACCTCATGTGAACGGCACTGGGCAGGCCAGCATCGAACGATGAATTGATCCTGAAGCCCGCTCTAGAGAAACTGGCACATTGGAAAGACCGTCATACCTCTCTTATTGGCAGGGCATTGGCAATCAATAGCATAGTATTGGCGCTCCCCTGGACTGGGTCTGTATCCTGTGCAGAGGCAGAAGGAGATTGGGTAGCAGCCCCAGGTGATCCGGAGAGCGTAAGCAACGTGGTAGACGTGCGTGCAAACGAATCCCTGACCGCTCTCTTCCACATTGGCAGGAACAACGCGCTCACCCGGTACACCCCGAAAGTGATAAGATGGTGGAGGAACTCTGACCTGCACAGGATCCGTGTGATAAAAGACAAAGAGGCGTGGATCGCATATCAGCCAGACACACCCGTGGCTGAGCTCCCAATTGACCCCGAGGAGTGGCAGTGGTCCCCCCAGCGGAAGCGCAGAAAAGGGGACAACATGAAGTTGTACACCTTGACGCGAAGTTGACGGTGAAAGCCACCTACCGGCTGCTGCGACCAAAAGTGAATATAAAAGAAAAGGTGAAGGACCGGTGGAGGTCTCACCAGAATCATACTGATCATGTAAAACAAAGACCCTTAATACAGGCGATCCTAAGTGCAACGATGTTGCCTCTACCAAGAAAATTCGGGAACGCCTTCAACTTTTTGTCCGTGTGCCGGCACGAAGTGTGGCGTCAGAATTTCCATAGTACATGAAAATGGAAGGGAAACAGTCAGTAGTCTTGCCAAACTGATGGAGAGCCGTGTGCTTGGAAATCTTGCACGCACGGTTCGGAGGGAAGCTTAGTCAGATTACACACATTGCTTATAGTAACCCCAAAGACTTGCCTAGAAGAATTTGAAGCACTTACTCGAGGAATTGGTCCCCGGGTCATGAAAAAGTGCTGGTCAAACTTGCTAGAATAGAGGCTTTGAATATAGGAACCAAAGAAATTTGTCCCATCCGATGGTTTTCCACCACAAAGTCCAGGCCGGCGAAGATGGCCTCGCTACAATAGCAGATAGAACACCACTGCCTACCCACCAACGACTGGCTGATCGACCGCACATATCTGGAGCAGAAGGGACAGGCGCTACCATGGTGTAAGTCGTGCCACACCGCCTTCCCCTCCCGCAGAATCCCGGAAACCATAGAGCACATATTCATGCAGTGTCCGGGGGTCGTGCTTACATGGCGGTGGTGGGATAGAATTTGGACACAGTTAGCCACAGGTTCCAACTGGCCATGGGACTGGAGAGCCATATTGTGCGAAACATGGTTCTCCCCCACTGACAATACTTTTGAAAACAACATGTTCAAGCTGGGAAGGAGAGCTGTCATGTGGGCCTTCTGGAGAAAACGCTGCATTCTGGCAATAGAGGGGGTCCGCATAGCTGGGGAGGAAGTAACAGACATGATAAAACATTCCATCCAACAAGAGCTCAGGGAATAGTGGCAAAAAATAAAAAACCAATTGGATCTGTTTCAGACACCCAAAGACATAAGACAAGCAATTCAGCAATTCTCGGGGGATTTGTTGGGAAGTGAGAAGGGGGGTTGGTTCGCCTCCGTCCAATGGGACGGCGTACCTGCTCAGGAAGGCCACCAAGACGAGCTCGGGAGAGATTATTCTATCAGCTTCAGAGATTGGACCACGGTGGGACAGGAGATCCCGCTGCGACCACCCACTGATTTCCCTGATCCGTTCCCGCCCCACCAACTGGAAATGGTCGACATGCAATGGTATGGCACAGAGTGAGCGATGTGGATCTGACGGTCTGATGCAGACGGAAGAAGCGGCAGCGGACTGAAGCGGGCGAGGCGCCTTCCCCTAGATAGCAGTAGATAGGGTGGGGGAAAGGGTCTTCTAAAACCAACAGGGTTGTTCTTCATCAGAATTTGGAAGTGGGGGAGCCAGGAAGAGATAGCAGATATCTGGCGCCAAGTTCAAGGTGAAGAGGTTCCCCCCTCCCACTCTCCTGCTCAGTCAATCCCCTGGTCTTCAGGGTAATCAATGTTGGCAGGATCATACTATATATATTTTTTTAGGTGACTTAATGTGACTTGAATCTTGTCTATGTAAGGGACGCTCGACCCGGTTTCCAGCAGGTGCTTCTCCCCACCAATAGATGGAGCCCCCCCCAGGTGCTAGCGGTGTCTGCTCTTACCAGCACCGCTAGCACTGACGGGTGTTGCAGTTAAAAAAAGGGTTGATGCGACCTTGGACCAAACTGCATCATGGTTGTCGTGGGTTAGCTGTTCTTCTGTTTTATGAGTTTAGGACGCCAGAAGATGCTCATAAAACAGGGCAACATTTGTTATGATGCCAAGGGTGTCTATAGCTGGGGAGACAGTCACGGTGTTGTCAAACGGATGACGCTTATCATCAGTGTCGGATCCGACCACAGCATCAGTGTCGGATCCGACCGCAGCCGATGGCTTGCAAAGAAGGAAGCATTCATTCTATCTCCCTTTGTCAGTCAGGCTACCTTATTCCTGTAGGCTGTCGTACGAAGCGCTGGCAAGGCCACCGTGGCAGTTTTCTGTCGAATGTCATCCTTTGGCGTCATCAACTATGCTTCATTTATTTGCGAGGCGGCTTCTCTTAGCATCAGATCAGCCAACTGTTGGTTGAGGGTCTGCAAGTCCGAGTATCTAGCATGTGAGAGCACTTTCTTAGGCAGTTTCCCCCTTGCGAGTATAGTCCTCTATCCTGACACCAGCCAATCCGGAGTACTAGTGAAAAGGCGTTTGGATTTCACCCACTTAGGGCAAAATTTCATTACAAAGGCTGAGAAATCAGATGTGAGTACTACTCATTCAGGCAGACTTGAGCGGTCATGTACAGTCCGAACTGTTGAGTGTTTGTAGATGTCTAGAATGACAGGGAAATGGTCGGAACACACATATGGTAAGACATGACATCGAGCTAACTGCGGCAGCATCGTCTCTGGCGAAAGGAAAAAATCAATGCGAGTTCTGGGCAGATATTGATGTCGAGTGTCGTGTGTAGGAGTGGTCAAAAGGGCAAAGTGTACGAAATGCATCCACAAACCCATGTGTTTGTAAAAAGTCTGTCAAGATGACCGCGTCCCTAGACATAGGGCCGACCCGCAAGGAGTCTGTCCCAAAAATAAGGACCGTATTTAAGTCTCCTCCAAGCAGCACACGGTCGACATTAGGAAGGAGCCATGGTAGAGAGCGAAAGAACTCCACCCTTTCAGGTTGGTGGGCTGGAGCATAGAGATTGAAGATCGGCCAGTCCTCTGTATCTACCAGAAACTGTATCCAGACCCATCTCCCTCTACTGTCCCAATAATAATCAGTGACCGGGAAGGGGAAGGAGGCAGCGAGCAAAATCGCTACTCCCCCTTTCGAGGCCCGGGTCGAAGCCCATAATTGTTGCCCAGCCCACCACCCCATTTGCTCAGTCACCGCTTTGTCATCTAGCTTCGTTTCTTGGATCTAAAGTGCATGTAAGCCTTTGTTCCGGGCAAGGGGTTTGATGAGTAAGCGTTTCTGTGCCACTCTTCATGACCCCAACCCTCCAACATTCCAAGAGGCTATTCTCACTTTGTCCATCAATTTACGGCAAAGAGTCTCAGTCCTTGTATTTCAATGTCAAAAAGTTCTCAGAGACTATGCTTCTATGCCATGGCAAATGACCATCAACCTGATGGATCAATGCCATAGTCCAACAGACTGAGTCATAAATTTGTGTGTCAGCCATTGTCTGTCCTGCGGGGTTCCCAAGGAGTGGGAGGCTGATCCAACGCAGGGATGGCAGTATTGGATGAAGAGAAGATGATCATGCGACAATCGCATCTATGACCGGGAAGAAAAGCAGATATGTCGGACCCTGATCATTGGTTGGAGTTAGACGTTTCCACTCCACCTTAGGGTATCGGCAAATCCGAAAGGCGGGTTCCATCCAGTTTTCAATTTCCTGAAGCACAACAGCAGACTTAGGGTCTTTACCCTGAGGCAAAAGTTGTTCCGTTTATTTTTTTGCATAACAAAGTTTTTTTTGGATTTTTTTTTTTTTTTTTTTTGGCTGGGACTTTAGAGGAAGAGGCTCATAGTACAACAAGTGGGATAAGCCATACCCACCACATCCAGGCCTACCGGAAGGAGAGCCTTGGAAAGAGTTGGGAATTACAGAAAAAGTTTGGGCCGAAAGGAAGAAGGCAGATCAATGCCTCAAATGTGGGGACCCCGACCACATTGTCCCCTATTGCCCTGACTATAGGGGGCSAAAGGGAACCGCCAGTAGAGGTGTCAGTTGCCTCTATCGGGGCTTCAAATGTTGAAAAATCAGAATCCTCCCATTCGAAGACCCCAATGGCAGAAACTGAAGAGGAAGTCCCCATCTAGTGCACTGTCCAGAGGTGGCAAATGTACGCATCTCTCTAGATGGATCCCTCGCTGGCGTGGGTGATGAGTTGGTCGCTCGTCGCCAAGCCTGGACTGAAACGCGAAAAAAGAAAGGACAGTTAATAACCCTTTGATGTGTTATTAGGAATGGATTGGGGAGAGGTTGCGCATGCGGATCTAAAGTTAAGGGAACATGAATGTTGGCTCCCAAGTCCACAAAGAGGTAAGAAGAAGATTCGCCTCTATCATGAATCTGGAAAGGAAAGCAACCTAGCTCACTGTTGCATGAGTGCCCCGGCGTTCGCTCGCCATGTTAAGAAGCATAACTTGTATGATCAAGTCTTTGTGGCATACGTGCGCCCAATAAAGGAAGGAGAAACTAAAAAGAAAGTCATGTCCCAAGAGATTGAAAGGATCCTGAAAGAGTTCGCAGATGTGGCTGAAGCCCCAAGCGGTGTAGTAGAAAGACCAATCCGACACCGCATTGATATCATTTCAGGGAGCGCGCCCCCGAAGGGGCCTATCTATCGTATGTCGCCCCAGGAATTGGATGAACTGCGAACCCAACTCGACGAGTTGCTGAAAAATGGATGGATAAGACCTAACTCCTCGCCCTATGGTGCGCCTGTGCTCTTTGTACCCAAAAAAGACGGCGGCGTTCGAATGTGTATAGACTATAGGAGATTAAATGATATAACCGTAAAGAATGCCGAACCATTATCGCGAATAGACGATTTGCTAGATCGCGTGCAGGGTTGCAAAATCTTTTCGAAGATTGATCTAAAATCCGGCTACCATCAGATTGAGGTTGAGTCGGAAGACCAACATAAGACTGCCTTCAGGACAAGGTATGGGCATTATGAGTTTATAGTTTTGTCCTTTGGTCTCACGAATGCCCCTGCCACTTTCCAAAGGACAAGGAACGAACTATTTTGTGAGTGGCTTGACAAGTTTGTTGTAATTTATCTACATGATATTTTGATTTTTCGTAAAGATGAGAAGGAACACGTTGAGCACCTTCGACTTGTGCTAAATAAACTACGAGAAACAAAACTCAAGATAAACCCAAAGAAGTGTGAATGGGCCAAGCATCAGGTTCTATACCTAGGACATGTGATTGATGGAGATGGGATCAAACCGGAAGATGCCAAAATAGCAGCCATCAGAGATTGGCCGAACCCCCGCACCTTGACTGAGTTGCGGTCGTTCCTTGGGTTAGCCAACTACTATCGCAAGTTCGTAAGGCACTTTAGGATAATAGTTAATCCCCTTCGCCGGTTACTTAAGAAAGAAGTAATTTGAAAGTGGGATTCAAACTGCACTATGTCTTTCAAGCGTCTGAAAACGTGTTTAATCAACTACCCGGTTTTGAAAGTGGCGTACCCTTCATTACCTTTCGTGGTCACGACCGACGCTAGTCAATATGGTATAGGTGTTGTACTCCAACAAGACGATGGGCATGGATACAGGCCTGTGAAGTTTATGTCTTGCCGGTTGCCTAATGAGAAAGTGGCCGCCTCGATGTATGAAAGAGAATTGTATGCTCTTCGTGAGGCTCTCAATCATTGGCGACACTATCTTCTAGGAAGGCATTTTAAAGTATACTCTGACCATGAAACGCTTCGCTGGCACAAAACGCAGGCGCGAATGACACCTAAGTTGACAAGGTGGACTGCGGAAATTGATATGTTTGATTTTGAGTTGAAGTCAGTAAAGGGTAAATATAACGTTGTTGTTGATGCACTAAGTCGTAGATCAGACTTTTTCGGTGCTATTGTGACTTATTTAGATGTGGGTACTGACCTACAGGAGAAAATTAGGAATGTGTATCCCTCTGATCCTATATATGGAACCATGATTAAGCTAGTGCAAGAAAAGCCAGCAGAGTTTCCCGATCATAAAATAACTCAGGGTCTATTGTTTGAAAGAACTAAGATAAATAATAGACTATGTATACCCAATAATGAAGAGATCAAAAGTATGATCTTGGGGGAATGCCATGATACAGAAGGCCATTTTGGGTGGAAGAAGACCTATGGGACTTTGTTGCGTTCCTATACCTGGCCTCGAATGAAAGCAGACTGTATCGCGTATGTGCAAGGTTGTCAAGTATGCCAACGGAACAAAAGCACCACGCAATCGCCCCTTGGGCTCCTTAAGCCCTTGCCTATCCCTACAGGCCCTGGAGACTCTGTCTCTATAGATTTCATGGACACTGAGGTCAAAAGCAGGAATGGGAAAACGCAAGTAATGGTCATAGTGGATAGATTCACTAAGTATGCTGTTTTTATAGCTTTGTCTTCGGAAGCAAAGACTGATTTGGTAATTCGAGAATTCTTTAACCATTGGGTAAAGGACTTTGGACATCCCTTAACTATTGTAAGTGAAAGAGATACCAGGTTCACGAGTGAACAATGACAGCAACTGATGAATGTATATGGCTCTAAGTTGACTATGTCATTACGCAGACATCCTGAGACTAATGGCCAGACTGAACAGATGAACAAGATTTTGCAGCAAACTTTACGCATGTACATCCGTCCCGATCAGATTGATTGGGATGAACATCTGCCTAAAGTTGTTAATGCCTATAATAACTCTGTACACTTATCTACGTGTAAGACTCCTATGGAGTTACATYTGGGATGGCGTCCATGTAGACCCATTGATCGATTGAACCCGGATCAAGTACATAAGCTTCCTATAGGGACTAGTGAATTTGCAGTCCAATATCAGAAAGACATTGAGAAAGTAAAAGAAAATATACTCAAAGCACAGCATCATGTGATTGAACAAACAAATAAACACAGACACCCGTCTCAATTTGTTGTAGAAGATTTGGTTTGGGTGAAGTCTAAAGAGTTTGCTCCTGAAGAGAACATCTCTCAGAAACTTTTACCCACCTACAGAGGACCTTGGCAGGTTTTAGATGTAATTGGAGATGTGGATGGCCCTTCTTATGTCATTGAAATTCCTCCACATCTACGTACGTATCCCGTGTTCCATGCGTCCAAGCTCTTACCTTGTGTAACAAATGAGCTCTTTCCCAGTCGCCGATCAGCGATACCTCCAAGTATGGATGGGAAGTATGACGTGGATAAAATTGTTGGAGAAAGTACTTACCACACTGGACGTAGGGGCAGACCACAGCGGCAGTATAAGGTGAGGTTTGCATACCAGGATTCTAGTGAAGATCGCTGGTTTACAAGAGAAGAACTGTTAGATTCTGCACCTCATATTGTGTCTGCATACGAAAGCGCAAAGAGAGGAATTCATATCCTTGATAGGTAAATGATTCTCAGAGGACTTCGAATTTAGGTCGGCGAGAGAAAAAGGGCCTTTACCCAATATAGGCCTCAGGCCTTGTAAAAGTAAAGCAGCACGGGCCTTGTAAAAGTAAAGCATTGTGAAAAGGTATCTCGCCAGGGCTCAAAAACGTGAAAGCAGGTCAAAGGTCAAGTTCTCTGTCAACAGGCACATCTAAATCTAAGGCAAAGGGCATTGTCAAAAGACTTACATGTTCACCAGGAGATGTGTATGTCATGTCTGTCCGGGTAAGAGTGTGTCTGTACGTGCAGGCAGTGTACCTGTTCGTGCAAAGGAAAGTGTCTGTTCAAGCAGTAAATGTGTCTGTTCGTKTAGAGTTGTGCCTGTCCGAAAGTAAAGTCARTAGGCACAGTCCCAGTTCTGGTATAAGTCAAGGGGTCAGTCCAGATCCAGACTTTCAAGTCCAAATCCAGGCCAAGMGGCCTCAGCAGCAGTTGAACTTCATTGGGACTATACTGGGACACATGCAATGCAGGGTCTGGRACAAAGGAAAGGCCGAATTGAGCCAATGCAGACCCAGCGAGGAGTGGCCAACACTATAAAGGGAGCTGCCTGCCTCATTCCTCGTCAGATCTCCACTGGCTGCAATGCGTGGAAGTGCTGGTACACGTGTGCGCTGAGTCAAGAGGAGCAGCGCTGGAGGTAGAAGATGCGCTGAACGAGGGAGGAAGAAGCTTGTACGCTGGAAGTGATGCAGCCATAGCTGCCCAGCGAGTTAGCATTAGTAATAGAGGGTTAGTATGTAGCTATGAGTAGTATCCAGAGTAGATCCTCATGAGTGAAGAGTGTGTATGCATCATAGGAGGAAGGGACTGAGGCTGAGAGTGTTCATTCGAGGTTCGGCTATGGAAGATACTTACCTGGGTTGGATGTGACCTGCAGAGGTGGCGCTGATGAGTAGTGACCACGTTGATGACTTGGAGACTATCTGCAAGAGTAGCGCTGATTCACTGGAAGTCATATTGACGAGTGGACGAGATTGGTGTTGCGCTGATGGGCGCTGGACTCAGGGAACTTTGAAACACTTTGTATTCATATTTCTGATAATATAAGCTGCGAAACTCGGTCCCTTCTTCTCTACCTTTGTCTATGGTTCAGACTATTGATCACTGCGTGTGAAGATGATGCATGACATGTACACATTTGCGTGAGATGGTCCCCAGGACCCATGCACTATTTTAAATTTGGTAGAAAATTTCGATGTGACCCTGAGCATGGTCCCATTAGCAGTCGGATAGGAGTGTGGCTGATCCAGTGTGACACTGAGTGGCTGTGGCCTGACAGGTTCATTACGACTTTCTGGGCTGAGAAAACACGAGGAAGGCAAAAACAAAAAAAAAACAGAGACCTCCCACCGGAAATCACGGCAGAGTGCTTCCCAGTCATCAGATCACAAATGACCTGATGGTGGTGGTTGCAACAACAGTGAACAAAGTAACTGTCACATTTTTTCTGGAATAAACTCGACTTCTGTCAGCAGTGATCATGACGACCTCCATATACTCCGTGATTGAAGGAGGGCTTCACCCAATGAGATAATTGCACAACAGCAAGAAAAATACTGAAAATCTTCTATCCAGTGGGCCTATGGCCGACCCCATACTCTTTTGGGGTTGGCCATACCCCCAAAGGATTGAAAAGATTTTGGCGGGAAGCTTTCTTTGCACGGGCATGCCCAGTGTTAAGGAGAGGAGGAGGGGAACAAAGATCTCTAGTACTTTTTTTTAGGTATTACTTGTACTTACTTTTTTGGGTATTACTTGTAAAATACTGACCGTCGGATCACTAGTACTGCACAGCAGGATTCGGGTCACTCAACTGCCACACAATCTCCTTTCTATCCTATCCCGTTGCTAGTGGGACCAGGCTCCCTGAGGCAAAAGTTATTCAGTTTATTTTTCTGCAAAACATAGCTTTTTCGGTTTTTTTTTTTTTCTTCTTTTTTTTTTTGGCTGGCACTCTCCCTGGTCCTTGCACGGCCGCACTGCCCAGGAAAACAGGGTGACGCGGGCGGCCCGGCTGCTAGCCTAGTGTGGCGGTGTGTATTTCCATGTTCTGGCGGGAGATTCATTCGGCAGCCGCAAAATTGGACACTCACCCTCTCTCTCTCTCTCTCTCTCTCTCTCTCTCTCTCTCTCTCTCTCTCTCTCACACACACACACACACACACACACACACACACACACACACACACAGAAATGGCAAGCCCACGGGCAAGCGGGAGCACAAGGCGATGCAGCGTGACAGCAGGTGGGCGCAAGGCAGACGGGCAACGGGCCCAATGGCGGCAAAGCAAGCCTCCCCAGCCCGCGCCAGTTCGTACGCCCGCAAAGCAGGCCTCCCCAGCCCCCGCCGGTTCGTACGCCCGACGGTCGGCAGCCATCCCCAGCCAACGCATGTTCCTAGGCCCGGCGGTCGAGATTTTCATATCTTCTTTTGTCTTTTTCAGCCTGGGCCCGCCAACCGAGGTCCCAAACCTCGAGACACCAGGTCTTGCGCCAGCATCATGCGAGACCCGGCTTTTCCTTTAGTAGTACAAGTGGACCCAGGGACGAACAGGGGGACGGGGCAGTTGTTGTTACACTGCAGGTTTTTTTTATATAGTTTTTTTTTTGTCGTCATATTCGCTATACACTCAAAAAAAACATGACTGTGGCAGACTGTTTCCTCTCTCTCTCTCTCTCTCTCTCTCTCTCTCTC
>BFEA01000124.1:797001-811385 GCA_003427395.1 Chara braunii
AAGATTCGATCGATTTTGCTCATCCTTTCGATGGAAAGTTGCGCGAGGCCAGCCACGGCCTTGGAGACTTACCTGTTGCTGTACTCTCTCTCTCTCTCTCTCTCTCTCTCTCTCTCTCACACACACACACACACACACACACACACACACATGTAGTAAGGAATATTTGGACATTGTAGCGGAAGATTTGATCGATTTTGCTCATCCTTTCGATGGAAAGTTGCGCGAGGCCAGACACGGTCTTGGAGACTTACCTGTCGCCCGGCCACCCGAGGTCCCAAACCTCGAGACACCAGGTCTTTGTGCCAGCGTCATGCGAGACCCGGCTTTTCCTTTAGTAGTATAGAGAAGAGAAGAGATGAAGAAGAACAGGGCATGCACATATGTTGTATATATTCTAGCTTCCACTCTTGCTCTATTCTTATTTGTTTCACTCACCTTTCGGGAGCAATATCCAAAATGCTCTAATATTATATAGGTTCCACTTCTTGTTCTATTCTCACTGGGTGCAACATCCACAATGCTCTATAGTCTATGGCTCTCACGCACACACGCACGCACGGACACACTCTTGTATATGCGCGCACCCCACCCCCTCCCACACGCACCCATCCAACCCCACCCACCCCCTCTCCCAACCCACACCCGCGCACCCACCCACCCACACCCCCGCCCACACACACACCAAGTTCACGATCAGCGATCCTCAGATTACTTGAAAGCAGGAGGGGGACAGTGGGGAGGGGGAAGGGGCAAAGTGATTTGCTTGAAACTAAATCAGAAACTTCGAAGTGCTCAAAATTCAAAGCATAAGAACAAAAAACAGAACACGGGTATGAATGACGACTTGCCCTGATGCACTCAGGTTAGTTAACAAAGCGATGAAGCCGTGATCGGGAGAACTACAATCGATGGGATCCAGATCTCTTCCTCTCCAAAACAAAGATCCATGGCTACCATAAATCTACCTTCCTCCTAACAACTCCCTACTATTAAGAACGCTCACGTTCCACTCTCCCGAGCTGCCCCACTTTATATAATCTGGATGCCACATCATGCACTGACAAAACTAGCTCTCCTGCTTCTCCTACTGCATTCCACTCGCCTGTCACAATCTTCTGATGCACTGTTCCCGAACTAATGAAACAAGAAACTAACAAGCAGAAAAAGCATCCCTATCCTTTAACCTCCTTCAACTCGAGCCTGCTACTACCTTCTCACCTCGACATCATTTCCATTGCCCATCCATCGTACTCACATGACTCCACACAAGTAGACAGACTACCGCTCGTTTTGTGCAGTTTGGAGCCCTCTTGTGCCAGATATGCACAACAAATAGGGTGCCACATTGCCTGACGAACAAACCATTTACCAGGCGTCATTCTCATGAAAAAGGATCTGCACAGCGGACTGATTGAGAGACCGGGAGGGTGGAGGGAACAGCTGCTGCACTAACTGAAAAACAAAGGAAAAGATTCAAGGAATCGCGATGCCAACATCACAGGCTTTGGTGTTCCAACAGGTGAAGAAACAAAAGTTACAAAACTGAACTTGGTGAGGAGGGGGCGGGGGGCGGGGGGGGGGGTGGGGTGGGGGGGGGAATACAGCATCACCATCATCCACCATAGCACCTCTACAAGACCCTAGTATGTCCGTGTGGGGTCGAAGCGCCTTGACATATCCCTATCGAAATACGGTGTTCGTTGAATTGTCCTGCTAAGATGCTCTGTATACGGGGGCGATTGCACAGAGGGTCGGGATGGAGAGGGTGAGCGCAGTTGCGTGTCGAAAGGCTGCTGCACTGGAGTAGTACGTCCGAAAGTGCTAGTGCCACTGGGAGGCGTCGCTGGACTCGCAGCACCACTCCGTCCAGGAGGAGAGATCATCGAACCTGGTGGAGGGGGAGGAATTACTTGAGGTTGATCCATGGACCATGCACACACCCATACAAGCAACATCACCACTGCCSCAACTGCAACCGTGGTCACAATGCTAGAGACGATCGATATTTCTCTTTCCGATTTTGTATCGTCAGGCCTGAAGGTGACAGGAAGCTCCAACTGYTGCCCCGTMTCACGAGARGTGAAGACGAGCACGTCGGCAAATGGAGCTCCTTGTTGAAGGACTTTGACCTCGAACCTCGCTTTTCCGGCCAATCCCGGCGCTTCATCCAGACGACTGATGTCCCTCACCGACAATGCATCCTTCCTACTCCATGAAACATCGACCGACRCGACGTTTCCAACAAGCACCACCATGGAGCGATTAGTTCTCGGGAACAAAGTAACCTGAGACGGTGCCTCCTTCGCMAACRTAAAGCCTCCAACAAAGTTCAGGGTCACCCTATCCTTAACWAGAGATCCACTGGGGCCCTCCACAACAGCCRTCACARTCAACGGAATAGATCCAGAGGCTGCACCTSCAARATCATACTGMTGCCACGATCGAGGCTGCCCCTTGACATCCAACTGCAGATCTGCCGGAGAGTAGGGATGCARCACACATGATGACTGTCCCGACTCTGGATCCCTGCGGGMACTCACCATCCCTATGTACGGAGGATCRAGCTCGCAGSTGAATGCAATGGACTGGTCCTTAGGAGAGCCATCATTCAGTACAGACTTGTAGCTGAACGAAACAGGAAACAAGTARACTTTATCGCCGACATTTGTAATYGGACCGCTCCCCTCCGGTCTGCTGATGCTTAATGATGCTACCTGAACCACAGAGACTGTGGTATCTACRGTTATGCGTGGGCCRGTGAAAAACACTCTTGTTGTCCCCYTCCCAACTGCCTCTGCTTTGCCTGTGTGRGGRTTTATTTTYACAATCTTATCGTTGCCTGACACCCATTTTCCCCGTTCGCCTGAGGCAATCCCTGCCRCCCTTCCACCAATTGTGAAGTTGATGCGCCCTCCAACATGCAAAGTTGGATTGCGAGGACTCACATATGCTCCCACTTGAACTGCAACATAATCACTARYCTCYGGYCTGTCGGCAAGCCTGACACGGATAATGGCCGTGCCTTGGTGAAGTGCCTGAATCACTAGTGATGTATTTGCCGGCACAGCATCCCGCACTTCTTCCTCCACCAGTGCTGCAGATGCAACATGAGGCTGGTTGCTCTCCACCACCAAGTGCAGACTGCGTTGTTGGGCTTCGTAGAACGGCGTGCCTATTTCATCGTGTAAAGTAACTGCAAAAGATTGTGACACCCCGATAGGGAGATCAACAGCATGGTAGGGGGGTTCTTTGTGTTTAACCGCAATCTGTGCCACCTCTGCGGTGCGAACACATGCAGCCACCTCCACCCTTCCTGTTGACTGCTCTGTTTCAAGGATGCATGCAACATCTGGCCTGCTGCCGGTCTTTATTTTCCCACCATCCATCGTGATCACCTTCTCACTTGTCCCTCCACTTTGCATTACAGAATAGAGACTTGTCCGCTTGCTGTTGGCAGACCKGCCCATAAGGTCGACAGAGGACGAAGAGGGGCTGTCCTCACCCCAGGACGGCAGCAGCRGAGACGAAGTGTAGTGCAGAGGGAGGAGCCAGGTGCAGGATAGACYRCGAGAAACAGGAGGGTCGGGAACCACCCAAAGCGTGYTCCRTGCAGTATACTCCCTGGMTCCAGAGACCCYGTGAAAACGACAGGTAAAMGTAACGCTGACCGTGGATCTGCCCGGCGATCTTCCAGACACGTGTGCCGAAAATCCAATGTCTATTCTGRGGCTGCTGTCCAGYGCACTCCCTCGGCAAGCATCAGAACCATCGTCSCCCTCCAGACAYACACCAGATGCTTGCCTCTTAGGCTCGTACAGGTCAGCCCCCGGACCAGGGACCGCAACAGAWTGCAGACCAACAACATCCTCGTTTTCCACAGACCAGCGGTAATCGGCACAGAGCTGGCCAAAGGAGATCAACCCTTCGCCCTCCACCGMCCCCACAGGGAAAACTGACATTTCCTTTCCCACACCWATCCTGCCACTGCGTACAYTCAGGGTCATAGCKGTYGGTATTCTYACCATAATGGGAATGGCKGCTTCACTCATCCGTTGGCCCCCATACCCTGTAGCTGTCGCGTACAATGTCGTGTTGCCTTCCCGSAGTGCCAAGACGTTTCCCTGACTGGAATGGACGGTTGCCACCGTCTTGTTGGAGCTTTCAAACTGGATGACAACCCCWMCTCGAGGACCTCCAGAAACAAGGACCATGAACTGTGCYCCGGGTGCAAGCACCATCCATGGCGGATTGATAACCAAGGGAGCATAGACCGTCATCCGTGCGAACTCGCTGTACACTTTCTCACCAGAGTGCASCTGCAYGCTTACACGAAGACCGCTTGTAACTCCCACACTAGCCCCCATGACTCTGAACGTGTTGGCAGGGTACCTGCCACCGCCAGGACGGGGACCCTCTCCAACCCCAATCAGGGTCAGAATTTTGTCCTGAAGATGGACCTCGGGTTTCATAAGCTTAAACTGARCTGGGTCAAAAATGTGTCCACTGACATCCCCAGCCTGAACGGTGATTGTCATGTTYGATCCCAATTGCAGACTGGCATCTTCAGGAACCATCAGCCGAACCCAGACAACATCAGCCAMCATAACAATAGCCGTYGCCRTGCCCGGGTGCACAAGGCCAACATCACRCACYACMACCTCTGCAACMCCCTTGTTCTTCGCARTSACTTGAAGAGTATTGGACAMCCCMACAKCTGTCATAGGTACATGGACAACCTCTCCMACCCATGAGTTATTTGTGGAGGCTTGAATGTCGCTCGTACCSCCTATGACCTTGAATGTRCCCTTTGAATCYGGATGCCAGAAGAGGAGGAGGAACTGCGGTTCAAGGCGAAGGGCTGTCACYAGCTGGAGCCTGGCGGCATCYGTAAGCTGGGATRGAGAGGCCTTCACTTGCCTMGCAGCTTCTTTGTRTGTCRCCAAACTYGTTCGTCTYGGTCTGAGATCGCCRACGGTCGCTCTCACAACACACTGTCCAGCCTTGTCCTTCAAGGCAAGCCATCGCTCCCAGGGSCCCGGRATGSCACTTTTCCGTTTTGCTTCTCCMTCACGGAGGTCYGCCCATTCTGCAACTTCRCATTCCATGAGGTGCCATATAAGCTGCAAAGACGACGCGTTGGCAAAGGGCTTACTAGCTGCATCGAGGGCMACTGCYGCAACTCTCACCTTCCTTCCACTGACAAGCATGTGTGTGACTGTCTGCAGTCTATCTRGACCWCGCTCGAGCTGTGAACTCTCCGCAATGGCMGTGGGGTGATTCCGTCGATCATCAATCAAAAGCGCRATTGATGCGGGGACCTTACACATGACTACYAGTGTYGCATTGGCCACAGAGCTCCTTGGCTGATCGCTGTGAAAAATGTTCCCTCTGTAAAATGTGACCCTGTATGTCCCAATCGACCCACACTCRATCAAGTAGGTTCTTCCCAGGCCTTCCGCCAGGTGTTCAACAGACAAGCCATCTGTGCTACTTTCTGCTTCGGGTCCTGAGCCCTTTCCCRAGCCCTCTTGCACATMRGAGTGSGCTTCTTCGGTCGGTACAACCTCGCTATCTTCCACAAAGTCGAATCCTGGTCGCCATCGTTCMGGGCCACCTTTGAGCTCSACGCGAAGGGTACAACCAAGCACCAAAAGCAGCTCYTGSATTCCTCCTGCTTTCCGGGTCTCCTTGCCAGTTATTGCAARGGCCCCATGACCCCCAGSTTGCGGAGCTGCCACGTGGTCACCCTGAACRTCATGATCCTCCTCCTCACTAAGGCCATAACCACCATGTCCCCTGCCATCCTGAACCTGCATAATAGTCAAAGGCATGTATGCCGCCACCATCCAGGATGCCTCAAGTTTTGGAGGCTGAGCCCAACCTTCGCCATCCACATTTGATACATCAAGCACAGCAASGACCTTGGCACGCCCKGGCCTCAATCCCCAWAGAACAGCMGATGCACAASCACCCCTTGGRATGGCTGCYAAGGCYGCATCATAATTCAGTGCCTTCGGACTGGACCCAKAGCCACCRSAGGGAACACTCCCCKGGGCAGAAATCMGAGAYGTGTTATCTGTCCGATCTACAGTCACAAAAACTGTCCCTGACGATGAGACTTTCCAGTCCACKATCGCCRAGAGAGCATCACAGCCAGAGTACACTGACCCTGMGGAATCGCGAGCCATGACAGCAACAGGCAGRTTTGATCCGACCTCCGTTTCGACAGGGAGACCAGGCACAGRAGTCAATGTGGCAGGATAAGAAACTTCCACTTCCACCTCATCCACATTTAGGGGGTTGTTCAGTGCCGCAGCTTTCACAACTRCTTTTCCAATTCCCATCGCCTTCAGAACCCCCGAGACACTAACTGAGACGATAGCCGGATTGGATGACGTCCACCTGTACCCTGGCCCGCAACCTCCAGCTGCRGTGAGAAGATACTGTTGRGGTTGTYTTGGGACCCAAGGAAGACGCAGCAATCTATCKGGTGCCCCTTTAGAGTCGCYGATGTCGYCAATCACRATCTTCACGGAATCACACACTCGCACGAGCTGCTCAACTTCTAAGTGTGGTTTCGGAACGAACCTCCATTCCCCTGTTGCCTTRTCTTTCTGCATGATCCCACAGCCAAGAGTTGCGCTGATCTTCCCACTTCCTTCCYTYAACGCCYGCAAGTGAGTGCCATTCCACCATCCCCGCAATRCTGCAAGGTCWTCCGCGATCGGYTGTGTGTCCCAGACACCTTCGTTCTTCAAAAACAGTTGCAAGTTGGCATCCTTCGTGATTAAAATGGGCCTTGTACCCGACTCCTTYGAGAATGCAAGMACCCGCACGATATAGTCTCTTCCAGCSACAAGGTGCCAAATACCGTCYGAYGGCACCAARGGAGGATCTACAACACCRGTCATCGCCASGCGAGCAGGCAGMGGTGACAGGTACAGCTTCARCTGGACAGGCATCACTACGCACAGCATGGAGAGCTGGACGTGGCCTTCCACACGAAGGTCCGTCACTTTCACCTCCGTTCKCCCAAGATTGAGGCCCACCACTTCCCCCAAGCGACTGTTGATGTTCGCAACCGATGTGTTYGACACTGACCACTCGTAGTTTTTGTTTGGAAGCTTGACAACCGAAGCGTTGTTTCTGTGCATCAGCTTGAGAGTATACTGCAACTTMATCCCTGGAGCAATGTACACTGGYGAGTGTGGAGACAGYGAAATTGCCTCTGCAACAGTCAAAACGACAGAGTCCACCAAATCTCCAAACTGTGGCTCGTTCAGCTGCACCRTMACTTTCTCCTGTCCTACACTAACTCCTTTGACTACGTACAGATCCGATCCSAGATCGGCCGCARCACCTTTKGGCACCTGATASGTGGGRCTCACCGCCTCCTCCAGCTTGACTCGCACATTGCMATCTCCATGCACATCACCATACGTATCACTCAGCGCAGCCTCGTTCAGACGCACATGCACCAGTCTGTGCGATGTCCCGCCATCRAAGCTCACTGGCTCCAAGGTCCACAAGAACTGCAACCCTACAAGCGAGGAGAACACATTACCCTCTGCGTCRAATGCTTGCACACTGAGAGTAGACAGACCATGAAGATCAAGTTTTCGGGAATGATGGAAAATGCGAATCTCCGAAATTTTGTCAATGAAAAYCTCACAACGAAGAACTTGYCCAGTGATCGTGTCTGTTGCCTGMACCGTCGTAGACCTGCGCACASTGTACKGTGCAATCGACGTGATGATCACAGCGGTGGAGCACTCTGGCGTCGTTTGATTGACCTCAGGCTCCAAGCTTATTAAATCTTCATGATCCTGGGTCCAGATGAAGCAGCCATTGGAACCATAAAGTCTGTAACGCACTGTGTGTGTCGTCAATGGCAGGAGCAACAAGTTGAGGCTGCTGATCTGTGGCCCGAGGGCAACAGCTGATGACGGGTTCATCGAAGTGACCATCCGGATTGGCAGAAGCAAATAAGAGGCAAGGAACATTCTCAACAAAAACCCTAGCCAAACCCACCTGGGAACTGCAGTACCCACCAAAAACCCTAGCCCCCCCCACCTGGGAACTGCAGTACCCGCCATCAGCAACTCCTCTCTCTCTCTCTCTCTCTCCCCTCTTACACAAATATAAGCATATACCTATTTTTACCTCTGTGCACGCCTGATCAAATCATGCGTTTTGCTCCCCACACCTTCACCCCATTCACTGACCAGTCCTCTCTCTCTCTCTCTCTCTCTCTCTCTCTCTCCTCTTACATAAATATAAGCATATAACTATTTTTATCTCTGTGCACGCCTGATCAAATCACGTGTTTTGCTCCCCGCACTTTCACCCCATTCACTGACCAGTCCTCTCTCTCTCTCTCTCTCTCTCTCTGCTTGTTGGCTGAGAAGATGGTCCGCTTGTTCGTTCCTGCTTAACAGCCCGTGCTTTTGAGCATCATTAAGGGTAATGAATGATATTAGTCAAAACAAGGACCGGGTTTGTCTCAGACCCGGCAGCAAATATCGCAGCGACAGCCTTTACTAGTTCCACATCGATTCTGGTTGGTTGGATGAGCAGCAGCGGTCGCCATAGACAACCACGGAACACAGGACCTTGCTGCGCTGCAGGCATCATGTGGCAAATCAACCTCCTCCCATCTGCACGATACTCCGGTCGGAAGATGCGCCGCAATCATGAGCTTCTTCACAAACAAAAAAAACGCAGAACGTCAGAATAGTTAGCCCACTTTCCAAATTCTTGTTTTCCCGGCTGTAAAATCAACTTCGTGTTTTCTGCTGCGAAGAAAATCTACAATGACATGCAAGGAAACCAACTTGGAAAATTTTATTAAAGCTCCCCGAAAAGAGTTTTGTGCACTGCAAGCTCACTGATCATACATTACAATCAGTGTGTGTTCTTTGGTCCTCGTCACCACCATTACCCTATGGTTGATCAGTTGGGCAACATTGTCTGCATCCCCTCCCTTATGGAAGTCTTTCAATTACGACGTCGTGTTGATGGTAATCTGCGGGGTTCTTTGTGTTACCGGCAGCCTGCTCTGCCACGCCGACGGCATTCGTCATTTACACGCCGACCCCGCCAGATCAGATCTAGCTTTCCAGTGGTGACCGATTCGGATCTGCGGGCAGACCTATCAAATATTTGTGGTTTGACAGCCACAAATGTCTGCCTACAGGCTTATCAGCGTCAATGTTATACTGCATCCCAATTTGTTACGATTGCTTATCAGCTTGACGCTGTTGAAAATCAGATGCTCTATGATCATAATAGTCCAGCTCCTGAAGGCAGTAACTATACCACCTCGGGAGGCTTTACTGTAAATGTCTTACAGTTAGCGTTTCACGGCCGCCACCTTCTTATGCATCATGCGACGCCAGGCGATGACCTCAATAACCATCCTCATATTTCTGCCTGTATTTTACACAGACCCGGGCATTATATGGCACTCATTCGTGCAGCTGCCCAGTGGGAACTGTGGGACGGTGGGACAATGAGTCGGGCTATTTTCGATGTAAATGAATTTTTGCGTGCATTGTCGAATCATACTTTATTTTGGATTATTGACCGACTCTCGTGTGACACCTGTCGGGACAGAGACGCAGTGCGCCTTGGCTGTGGAATGCATCATCTATGCCATAGCCATTATCAATCTATTGTGACTGCCGCCGTCTGTACTGAAGGGTGTCCAACATTTCCTCACTGTACACATCCCTATCACCCAGATATACGTTGTCCCTTTTGTGCCCAAGGACGCTATCAGAACTACATGATGCCTCACTGTGATGAACATCCTGCTGTTCGTTTGACATGTGGACAACATGTCCTCTGTCAGGACTGTTTTGATGGGATGGTTCGTGCTAGCCGTCCTGCTGAATGCTGTGCTGGCGCAACTCTCCTTGGGTATCCTTGTGAACATCCACATCATCCTCACCATAGCTGTCCTATCTGCCGAGATGGGAACAGTTAAGGAAAAAAAGAAAAAAAAAAGAAAAAAAGAAAAGAAGATAGAAAAAGAAAAAAAGAGAAAATAAGAAAATAAGAAAGTAAGGAAAAAGAAAAAATATGTTGATCTGTGGGACGTGTTATTTGCTTTGTGACAATTGGATTATCTGTGGGAGGTTTCCTCCTCCTTTTCTTTACCTCTTTGCCTTTTGGCTGCGTGCAAGTGGGTCCTTGTGACACACGGGGATGGGGGCAGCCAGAGCTCAACCTGTCATCCACGTGGCTGGCCTTGTACGTAAGAGGTGATGAACAGGTGGGGCTTTCCTTCCTTCCTTCTTTTCCTTTCCTTCTTTTGCTTTTTTTCGCCTTCGCGCTCTGATTTACAGTGTGACAATATATTAAATATAGATGAAAATAGATTCAATCTATAGATTCTATATACATCTATTTGCTTTTTTCTTGCATGAAATGAACAAAGTTTCACGCACTCTGAATTCACCAATAAGTATCGGCATAGGAATATCCTGATCACATAGAAGGAAGCGTGCCCAATGCATGGCCACACGGGTCTTCGTTTGCGATATATTAACCAGTACAAAGCGTGCCCAATGCATGGCCACACGGGTCTTCGTTTGCGATATATTAACCAGTACAAGAGCAGCCACACGGACCCTGGGAATCCTTGTGACAAACAACTCCTGCCCAACCATACTGGTCCATACATGCATACGTACATACATATACGTACACATACATACATGCACACAAATTGCATACGTACATGCATACGTACACTTACATACATGCACACTTGCTTACATACATGCACACGTACATGCATACGTACTTCATACATACGAATATGCATACATACACAAGTGTCATTCGTTCGTATGTCCATAAATATATACATACGTACATACATGCATGCATGCATGCGATTCAATAAATAAACAATAGTTTGCTGGGCAACACAAAAAGAAAGAAGAAAGCTCCAATGTGCTGTCATGGTTATCAGTGCAGCAATCACACCGCAAAGTCATGAAAACTGAACCTTACAGCCCACATGAAAGTTTTGCCGCAAGTGGATGTTTGCATCGATTTGTTTAAAATTTCAAACGGTAAACAAAATAGAACCAAAAAAAAAAAACAATACACAGTAAGCAAGCAATAAGCACAAGGGCAATGACAAATTATTTGCAACCTAACTGCGGCAATGTCCGCTAAAACAAGAGGAAGTGATGGTGTTTAGCTCATAACAGCAGCGGAGTCGCACTCATTACCGAATCTTAACCATTGGTTCGAGAGTCGGAAGAAGCACACCACATGGTCCCCACCTCTTGCTTCATAGGGACATGCACACATCAAGCCCTCATGGAATGATACCCCAGGGGTGCATCTACTTCCCCTCCCACCCCCTCAGAAAAGCAGTGATAGCCCATTAATCACAAACAAGCGCTGCTGCCACTTAGTGGCAAGGCCAATGAGCTACGTCTATATCTGGGATCTCGAATTTGACGCCTGATAACTAGAGTCAAGTAGTTTAGAAATAGTTCGATTTCCACTCCCGAATTTGCCTACAAGACCTGGGCATAGCCTACCACGGGCCGATGCTTGGTACAGAAGCATAGACCATTGAGCCTCGAGTCGTCTGACCCTGACCCTTAGTGCAAATACTGCAATAAAGGGACATACCCCGCCGAGACCTGACCCTTGAAGGAAATACAGTACACTGGAGCTTGATCCTCTCTGCAAATACAGTCCACTGAGGTCAAGTTCCCTCTTACCACTGGGCGGCTATTTGCTGGAAACCTGTTCCTGATCGTTGGGGGCAGGCCCCACTGGTGCTATGTTGGTGCTATGTGTACGGTCCAAGTCTTCAAGCGGAAGCTTCATGAAGAACGACTGTATCAGACCATCACATTTTGTGGTTGGCGGCACGCGCTCTGCTTGCGGGGGGGGGGGGGGAAGATATTCCCCAGTAATAACGAGCACGTGTTTTATTCACAGGGGCAGAGGGTGGCAGAGGGTGGGCATAACACGGGGGCAATCCAAGGACGAAGACGCAGAGGTAAGGGGAGCATGTTCGATTCGGGGAGGGGATGGTGAGTGCAAGACGGGGCCACTCCAAGGAGGGAGAAGAGCAGACGTTGAGGATACTGATCACACTCGGCCATACCTTCTCTGGAAGTAAGTGCTGGATCTGCCGACGATGAGGGTAGACAGCACTGACCTGCAAACACGGAGAGATTGCCCATCTGCTGAGCTCGTTTGAGGGTGAATGACAGGCAGGAGGTCGGGATGAGGACTATTGGAGAAAAAGGAGGAAAAGACCTTGCGCAGGATCTCGACGGACCAACCTAAAAGCGAGGAAACGTACAGAAGAATCGGAAAATGAACAGAAAAAAGAGTGAGGGCCAGCGTGGGGAGATGCAGATCACGATGGCTTCTTTTCAGGTAGGGAGAGTAGGGAGTTGAAGTGATTCGTTTTCTTTAGAGGGGGGGGGGGGGGGGGGGCAGGGAAGGAGAAGAGACGAGCACAGTGAAGCTCAAGAGCAGGGTGTGAAAATGGGATCAGGAAGAGCGGATTGGACAGAAGGGAGATGTCAGGCAAATGTGGGAGAAGAGAGGAGGAGGTTCGCGGGGAGAGAGAGGTGACGCCGTTGTGGGGGTGAAGGGTGACTATGTGGAGGGTGGCGGCGTGCGCATGGGCCATGCATGGGCCATAACAGGGGGGTGCAGTTGGACCTTTTGATACCCTGTACAGGGCCAATTGATGGGCACGGGCCAATGGATGGGCACGGGACCAATGGATGGGCAAAACCTGTGCACAATGTGAGGTTGTTAAGAAGTGTAGAGAAAGGGAGCGGGAGGAGGAGGAGGAGGAGGGGGGGGAGGAGGAGGAGGAGGAGGAGGGGAGAGGGGAGAGGGGAAAGGAGAGAGGAGAAAGGGGAGAGGGGAGGGGAGGATTTAAGTCCCCACATTGGAAACAGATGCCACGAGGTAATCTCTCTTTACCCGAGAGATGGAACAAGGTGAACGGAAATATCAGGTGGCTGTCAACTAAAGGGAAAAGAGAACCAAAAGAAGAGGGCTACCGGACGCGTTTTTCGGCAGCGTATTGTGCCTGCGTTAACGCAGTGTCACTGCACCAGAGTAACTCAGCTAACCCTCACCCCTCGTCTGGAACGGCGATGGCGGTCAGGGGAGCACCTTTTCTCTTTTTCATTTTTTAGCACTCCCCAACCCTAATAACGACCCACCCTATCATTACGGTCGGTGCTAGGGCTGTACAGTACTGTACCAGATTGCAGGCCCCATGGGTAAAACTGGAATTACAGGAATTAGTACCCAATCACAGGATTTTATTTTTTTAGTTTTTTTTCAACAACTAATCTCATTGTATTACGAAAAAGGGGCATGGCACAAAAAAAAAAAAAAAAAAAAAAAGGGGCATGCATTTTGCCAGTAGCTGCGCCTCCCTTTTCATCGGACCCCCACCGGCGGCCCCACCCCATCCTTGACCACCATGGTTGCGGCGGGGGACAAAATGCATCCCCTCTGACGCCTGGAGGGACACAACTAAGCTATGTTCGCAGGGGTCCCCTGTATAAGTAAGCCTGTATAAATGCATTCCTTAGTAGTAGGAAAAAAAAAAAAAAAAAAAAAAAAAAGGAGTAGGTAGTCAAAGTGAATTGAAAGAATTTGGAAGATGATCAAAGATTTGAGAGAAGAATGTAGCGTAGTTTTGTTTTTAATATGAAAAAACAAAGGGGCATGCAGGTTGGCAGGCAATACCTTTATCGGCCATTTGGCTAAAAATAGATCAAGTGTAGTATCTGTTCTAATCAGTTTAACATTTGATCCCTCCCACTCCTCTTCCCCGTCCTCCTGCTGCCGTTTCCGCTTCCCCCCGCTCCCGCTCTTCCTCCTCCCGCTCCCTCTCTTCCCCCTCCCACTCCTGCCCCTGCTCCTGCCGCTCCTCTTCCTCCTCCTCCTCCTCCCGGTCCTCTTCCACTCCTCGCCCTCCCTCCTTGCTCTGGTCCGCTCTTCCCTCCGTCCTCCTCTGCCTCCTGTTCCTCCTCCTCCTCCACCTCCTGTGCTTCCTCCGCTTCCTCACCCCGTCCTCTTCTTCATCATCCTCTTCCTCTTGCTCCCGCTCCTCCTGTTATCATTCCCCATCCTCCTGCCGCTAGCACCCCTCCTCCCGCCACTCCCTCTCCTGCTCCTCCCCTTCCTCCTCCCGCTCAATCGCCTGCCTTCACAAACCCGGATTCTCGTGCTCATCTCCCACCTTTACTCCTCTTTCTCATATTGTTCCTCGTTAGGAAAACAGGGCATTCTTTAAACGCTCTCTCTCTCTCTCTCTCTCTCTCTCTCTCTCTCTCTCTCTCTCTCTCTCTCTCTCTCTCTCTCTC
>BFEA01000124.1:811585-834479 GCA_003427395.1 Chara braunii
GCTCCTCCTCATCCTCATCCCGTTCTTCCTAAGCCCCGCGAACCGATTGCCAATCATTCGTACAGAAAATTGACGACGAATGCAGTACACAGGTCACATTTACAGAATTGTCCTTCGACGAAGGACATCCATTAAAATTGGAACGATACAGAGAAGATTAGCATGGCCCCTGCACAAGGATGACACGCTTAAATCAAGACATGGTCCAAATTAAAAACAAATAAAAAATAAATAAAATAAAAATCGTAAGCCCAGCATTTAATTTTACAATTAAAAAAAAAAATCGGAAACACAGAAAACAACAACAGCTGTCCCATTCAGGGCATACTCACACTCGGACTTTTGCGGCTCAGCATCTGGACTTGATTGCGGTCTATGACCCGCCGMATTTGGGGTCAGATACATGCAGGGAAGTGCTAGTGTGAGTATGCCCTCAGATTCAAAAAGACGAATTCGATACACTGATCCCGCGAAGCGACTGCCAATCACCATTTCCCGCCTRCACTCTTCGCCCCCGTCCCCCAAGTTCTAGYGTGAGTACGGCATTGGTGTTACACCCCAGCTCATCCTTCTTCCCTACATCCTCCTGCTCTATCTCTTCTTCCTCCTCCTCACCTGTGCCGCTTCCTACTTCTCCTCCTCCGCTTCATCACCTCCTCATCATCATCATCGTCTCCCTCCTCCTCCCGCTCCCAGTCCTCGTCCAGCTGCCGCTCCTCCTCCCGCCCCCGCTCCTCCTCCCGCTCCCGCTCCTCCTCCTGCCCCTAGCAGGACGGGAGGCCGTGGGAAGGGAGACCGGTCATCCCACACCTCATCCTCCCACTCATCGCCTTGCCCATCGTCGTCACGTTCCACAGTCTGCCGCTGCTCCCGCGCGTTGTTCCTCCCTGCTCCCCCCTACTCCTGCTCCTCCTGACGCTCGTCCTCCCCGCTACTTCAAGCGCGGTTACACCCACTGCAGTCGGCCGGTCATCCCACACCTGATCCCCCCACTCATCGCCCTGCCCATCGTCGTCACGTCCCACTGTCTGCCGCTGCTCCCGCTCGTTGTCCCTCCCTGCTCCCCCTACTCCTGCTCCTCATGGCGCTCGTCCTCCCCGCTACTTCAAATTCAAACGCGGTTCACCCACCCCCACCACTGCAGTGCCCCGAAAGAAATGAAACGATGCGGCGTGGCCCCAAATAAATTCCAAATTCAACCCGGAAACGGGAGGGATGCGAGGGGCCGGCGCTGATGCGCTCCGAACTTGCGTTACCGGTCGGAATGGCGCCAATCCAGGCTGGGTCTTCGGCCGTTCTCGAGGGTTCGCGCGACTCGCCGCCAAGACGTGCGCGCGCGATTAGGGTTGACGTCGCCTCGAAAGTATCGAGAAGCGCTACAGTGTAGCCCAGGCTGGGTCTTCGGCCGGTCTTCGGCGGTCGCGCGACTCGCCGCCAAGACGTGCGCGCGATTAGGGTTGACGTCGCCTCGAAAGTATCGAGAGTCTCCGTCTTCCCATCGCCGAGCCTGTGTGATTGCTCTCAATTGCAGGTAAAGGTGTTTGCCGTGATTGTTTTTTTTGTTTTTTTTTTATGGAAAGTTGAAATTATATTGCAAAAAAGCCAATGGGACGAGGCCGGGGACCTCACAATTCAACCCGGAGTTATCCTGGCAGCCTCAGCCGGTTTCGATTATGGGAAACCATCCTCCACCTAACCAACTGTAGCAAATCTTCTTCAAACACCTGCTGGAAACCGGGTCCAGCGTCCCATCCTAAGACCACTTTCCAAAACTTGTCCCCACTAGTACCTTTCCCGCGTGGGAAAATACTCCTGAATATTCGGAGGTCGGGCCCGACGACGACTGCCATTGATAAATCTGATTGACGGCTGTCATTTCGTTTCGGCCTCTGAAAAGGTCGGACGCCTACCCGAGGCCCGCTATTTTACCAAGCCGCAAAGGTACTAGTGGTTGAAGCACAGAGCAAAAAAAAGGGGAGCTAACCACCAGCGGCAAACTCAATTGTCTCATCACTTGTCAATTATCAGCAGGGAATCCGACTAGGCAAATCTAAGCCTGGAACCACTGTAATATCAGCAAAAGCCATATATGCCAATCACAGTAGTCCCTGTGTTTAATCTTAAAGCTCATCAGGTAGGGACTTGTTCCCCAACTGCTGGAAACCGGATCCAGTGTCGCATTCTAGTAAGCTTTCCAAAAGGTATTCCATTGACGTCTAATATAAAAGATGAGCTAACTAATAAAGACAAGCTCATGATCTCACACTACTTCTGTAGTGAACTGAGTATCTGGTATTCATTGAAACGAGGCCAAAGACATAGAAAGCGCAACTATGAATTGCTATCCGGACAAACCCGTCCTGTCAGACCTAAAATCGGTCCTACATAAGCTCAAACTGAAAGCAGTACCCAGAAAGTGAAAATGTGCCAGATACTATGCATATGAAGATCGCACAGGCATGTTTCTAACTTCAAGACACTAGAGGGCCAGAAGCGATGCAGTTGTTCTACATCATGGCCGTGATCAACAACGATCAGTATCAGAAAATGGCTGCCACGTCGTGAATCCGACCTATGGGATCTGCCAGATCCAGGATCACAATGGGCAAGTGTGACCCAAATGTGCTTCAGCTACCGAGAGAATTGTAACCCCTACCATATTGAATACAAAACAACTAGGGTGAAGTGATCCAACCACCGTTGAGAAGGGAGCAATGAACGACAGATCTTACTTGCGAAAACACGTGAGGTAATTCAGAAGAATGAGTGAATCTACCCTAGAATCGTGCTTAGGTGCACTGTAACTCCAACCATTAGGAAAACGAGACAACCAGGGCAAAACCAGTCCAACCGCAGTGGAGAGCGGAGCAATGAACTACAGGTCTCAGTTATGAAAACGATCCAACCGCCGTGGAGAGGGGAGCCATGAACGACGGCTCCCCAACGACAGATCTTACTTATGAAAACGATCCAACCACAGTGCAGCGGGGATCGATGAACGATAGACCTAATGAAATCGCGTGAGGAGAATTCACAAGAACTAATGAATCTAACCTACAATAGTGTCTAGATGCATGGTAAGTTCTTAGACAGTTAATCAAGGCGCGTCAAGATATACAAGGAATGATGAATAAAGCCAAGAGAGTGAAGCACACATCCACAAAAGTCGAAGTCCGAATTGATACGCCATGAGCTTAGCACCGAAATGGACGTCTGGAAGTCATGGAGAGATTGGATACGAACTAGCACCAAGCAGGCATACTTCCAACGACATCGCTCCCACCACTGCCCGTAGCTCTCCCACAACGTCGAGAGTGCCGATGTTAGTGTAGCCACAGCTGCTATGCACTCGTCCCCAGTTTAGGCTCCGACGTCTCTTTCATTTGCCGTGATTGTAGTGTAAGCCTTGTTAATGATGGCAGACGGCGAGTACTTTGGTGGGCGAGCACCATAGTGCGCCCGCCATTGAAGCAGGGGTGATTTCGGCAGAACATGGGCATATACTCCGGTAGGGGAGCCGTTGAAAGTGAGATGGAAGACCTAGGAACAGATATGAATCAGTGCGACGAGGCAACGGGAGGGCCTCACAAACCGGGACATATATTTCGATGTCGGATGAACATCGGATGAAGATATTGACAGCTAAATGTTACGAAGACGGTATTATCCCAGAGAAATTTTGCCATGGGGAATAGGTTGTCTAAGGTGGGGTTAGACTGTTTGGAGTCAACCCCAGCTTAGATCCCCTGGTCAAAGCGTGGTTAAAAGAGAGAACAGATACCTTTCTCAGCCTTTTGACTAAGATCAAGTGTAGTATCTGTTCTCGTCAGTTTAATCTCTGATCCGTGGTCCATCGGATCACATTAAAATAAAAATAATAATAAAAAAAAAAAAAACAGTCACAGTAATATTTCAAGGAAAAGCTCGGGACTTACCTCTTCGAATCAGAAAAGACTTGGTGCGACCATATGAAAACGGTTGGTACGGAGAAAGAATCGACCGATCAGTCAAACGAGGAAGCATTCATCGCGAAGGCCCAAATGTTTTGTTCTATGTGGCTAAATCAAGGGATGTAGCGAGGTGGATGATTTCAAAAGGTGAAGACAAAGTGGAGATTCGTGAACTTGAAGTTCATGCCCGTTCACGAAGTGAAGTGGAAGAACGGTTTGAAGAGGAACTTCTTATCAAGCTGGATAAAGGCGAGATTTGCTACATCAAGTTCCTACAAAAACACTCCATGGTGCGAGACTTGCATATGGTATTTTCATATGGCAATGGAAGGTTGCCCGAGACTGGGAGAAGGTCCGCCAGAAGAACAAACGAGAGGTGAACTAAGAAGAAACAATGAAAGAAGCGGCAGCGAGCCGAACAACGAGCAGAATAGAAACATCCAAAAGGCGGCCACATAATTTCAACAGAGAAGAGGTGTGACACCCAACCTCACGCCCCGCGCGACTTCCTGTTACAGAGTGGGAGAGGGTCCAAAAGCGCGCAAAAGGGGTGTGCCAAGGATTTTGGGGACGTGGGGTGGAGTTCCAGGTTGGAACTCAGATCTCTGGTGTCAAGTTTCAAGGACAAAAGTGCAAGTGGTTTGGCAGAGGACTACACTTTTCGTTCTACCCTTCTCATAGCCTGGCGTCTAGTTCCGTTGTCCTCGTTGCCTGGGGCGGGTTCATACTCTGTGTACGGAGGGAACACAGTGGATGTATCTCTGTGTAAACACCAGTCGTCGACGGGTCTCGGAGATCTCGGAATCGGACGTGGAGGGCCTTAGTCGGAGACTGTGTTCTCCGTGCTCAACTTCGGAACGGGTTCGTCTGATAAATCTCGTGGCCTCATACGTGTAATATGGTTGGCACTCAGAGCACGGCCTTCGGTGCTAGTATGGGGCTATCGCGTCCCAAGGGACGACCGTTAGATTGTGATAAGGGAGAAGGATATAAAATGGAGGGAAGTTAGTTTCGATGGCGGCGAACCCCGTTTTCATGTAATACTGGTGGTTACAGGTTTCGGGGTAGTTCGTGATTCGAGGATTTTGCCCTATGGCCCTCTGGAATTCCCATGCACACAGCTGACCGTTTTCAGTTTGGCAGGAATAGGTTGGAAGCGTTAAGTTCGATCGATGGAAGAATTGTTCGTTTTCCCAGTATTCTCGGTACTCGGGGTCCCTCAGACAGTTGTGGCCAGTAACCCAAAAGGGAATGTCGATGTTCATATCTGGCGTAAAAAACTCGATTCATTTATTCGGACTTGCAAGAGGCGATCAGGTTGGAGACGGATCATGCAGACACACGTATATGTGATGACTGCCTTTTCGTGGTTGTTCGTATACATGCGTGTACATGATCTGCTTCCAACGGAGTTAGCGCCAACTCGTCAGGCATACAACCGATTTGTTCCCGGTCTACTTTGAAACGACGATGCCCGTAGGCTTAATGAAAATTTGATGCAACATATACCGTACTTTGAATAGAAGGGAAAGCGAAAGAGTAAGACATAATTCATACACAGGTGCGTGCACATGATCTATTTTCGAACAGGCCGTACTCTTATCCGCTATGCATTCACCTAATCTACTGCTGGTATACTCTGGGATTCGACATCTATGATCTTATTGCAAAAATAAACAGCTAATCAATGTTGCATACACAGAAACGGGGAACGAAAAAGAAGCAATTTCCCATACATTCGGAGGACGCCTTGACCACTCATACCATAATTTTATGACTAAGCAATCAACGACACCTATGTTTATCAAGACAATCATATTGTCGATCAATTTTAACAACTGTCATACATCCAATATCAAAAAGAAAGAAACAAGGGAGACATAGACAATTCATACAACAAGGGGAAAAAAAAAAAAGTTCGAGATTATCGCAAATGAAGATAGTCAAAACCACAATCAAAATTATACAGAGAATGCGAAGAGATAACCCCCACTTCAACACACCACTCTCTCTCTCTCTCTATATATATATATACATACATATATATATACATATATATATATATAATTAGATAGATATAGATATAGATATAGATATAAATATATGTATATATATATATACGCTTCTCCGATGCAGACAGTTTGTCGCCTCGCACCAACCAGCAACCCCAAGTTATCACCCCTCTTAGTCCGAGCATGCCAGTCAGACTTGCCCGTGTGTCACAGCCTGTAGCGGTCACACGTCAACCCCTCATACCCAACACCTGCTCGTCGGATTGCCCAACTCCCTACTTACCATTCGGTCTCTGCTCGTTAGCCGATCCTCTCGACCCCACTAATTCCCAAGTGTAGATTAGAGAATAAATTAGTTCCGCTTGCAGAATTTATAACACTCAGTATCTGCGCGAGATAATTCCGGATTACTCTGAAGCAGGAGAAAAGAGAGGAAGGGAGTGCCTATAGGTGAATGACTAGGTCGTGGTGTGGAGGACGTTGTCGGTGCGAACACCCTTACAAGGGTATCCGCCCTTGGTTTTGCAAACGACAGAAGATAAGTTTGATTTAAAGTTTTAGTATACCACACGAGGCGCGACTGTGTCTGTGATTTATGTCGGCTGGATGGTTGACTAAAAGTAGAGAGTGTGTGGGCACGTAAATTTAAGGCGCGCGTGATTCTTTTTTTTGTTGATGATTGTAGAGTCGGCACAATTGTCGGCCAAAAAATTTAATTTTATGATTAAACTATGATTACAAAGATTTTGTCTTTTGATTGATGCGCGTACCAGTGACTTGTGCGTACGTGCGGAGGACGGCATCGACAACAATATGACTTTGAAGGCGTTTCGGTAGATATGCACGTCGCGCAATATCTATTTACTAAGGTGTAAGTCAATACTAGACTCAACCTTAGGCCAAGTACTATTAGTTCCGGTGTCGGACTTTCACTCGAGAAATTCAGGAATCGAGATCGAGCGATGACGACGCGAGGGTATCTGAGTAGTGCGACGGGACCGAGGGGTTGAGGCCCAGCGGGGCTATTCCCTTTTGGTTTTGTCGTCGGCGGCGTCAGAACATTGCTAACATTTTCTTTGTCCTCGTTCGTCATATTCTGATGATGAAAAGTTTTTTAATATTTTTATTATTTATTGTTGTATTACTATTATTTTGCTCTGACGTTCTTTGACTTGGGCGCAACGCTGGATTTGGAGGCCACCGCGGTGGTCGAGGACCTTGAGCGGACACCTCTTTTGGTTGACCTACGGGTTTCTGCGTGTTCAGGATGCTGGCGAAAATTCCTCTATCCTGCTTGCCTTGGAGTGGGGACCGAGGAGCTCAAACGGGGCCTTTTCGTGGACGTACCGCCTATTGGCCACTATTTGTTGTGAGAGGGTTGAGTATGAGCATGCCCGCTGGACCCCGCAAGATAGTGGTCTATGCCTAAGCAGCGGCCGGGGCACCAAAGCAGGGCCACAGTGTGGCCGGTTTACATAGGATCCCCTCCTCCACTTCGGTCTTCAAAAATTCTCACATGGATAATTACTACTACCACCGAGATCTGCTCCGGAACCCGCTCCACCTAGGCTGACGCGGCAAGCCTCATACCAGGTCTGCGTCCCCTTATTCGACAAGGCATTAGGCCGATTGGTTTGGTAGGAAAGTTACCATGCACTCTCTAGCAGATTTCAACCTCCATGACCACCGTCCTGCTGGCTGGGTTGGCATGCAATAGGCGTCGGCTGAGGTCGGAAGCACGGTGGTGAGGCGCATAGCGCTGCCACTACAGGCAACGTCCGCTGGGCTTGGGTTATAGGGGCGAAATACTAATCGAACCTGTGACTAGTTGGTGTCCTCTGAAGCCCTCTCATGACCGCTGCTGCTGTTGAAGAAGCTAGGTTGCGTCGGTCGCTGTGGACTGTCGGGCAAGTAGGGCCTGGCCACTGTGACAGTTGGGCGTTGCGCTAACAGCAGCGGGAGAGGCGAGGCAGCGGAATAACGGGCGCTAAGGCAGTGAAGAGGGGCAGTGAAGAGGGCGAATGAATTTGGATGGGGATCGTGCCAGGTGCGTTCGGGAGTCGAGGTAGTGGAGAACGCGAAGTAGACGGTTATGACAGTGATGAAAGGGGTACATACCGCTCGTTTCCTAGTGAAAACGAGAGGGGGAAGATAGTAGTTTGGGGTTTTTGCCTCGGGCGAACGAAATAATGGGGCTAGATTAGTATGAGAGTTGGTGTAGGGTAAGTTAGAAGGAAGAAAGTGTGCGCAGAGCTATGGCGGAGTTAGAAAATGGGGAAGTAGGAGAACGCTAAAGTCGCCCGATCCTCGATAGAATCGGTCAGAGAAAGGTAGGATTTAGGGGTTTTAATATAGGTCGAACCCAAATCTGATGCTAGTTTTAGTGGAAAGTTAGCGAAAAGAGGGATTACAAGAAGAGATGATGCGCCGGGATATAGAGAACGGGTGAGGGAAAAAAACAGGAAAGTGATATTTTCCTCGATTCTCAATCAATGGAATCGAGCGAGATAAAGTGTTGAACATGGATTTTGGCATGCAGCAAATCCGGTCGTGATGCTAGACTTGGAGTTTAATGACTATATTTTGTGCTATGATGATGAGGTACTATGCCTAGTAAGGGGGAAGGGTCGAACATGAAAGTGAATCTGCCCATACTTCAGCAGTACATTCACTCTCAGTTATGCATATTGGCAAGTACATGGTCAGCGAGGTAGTGTTGCGGAGTGAACCAAAGTTGTACCTCTTAGCCAAAGGAACTGCGATTCAGGGTGTTCGCCTTCCTGCTCGCGGTCAAGCTGTTGTATGATGATTGTGGTATTAAGGGGAACCAAGCCACGGGTTTGGCTCGGGGTCACGTACATTTGAAGAGAGAAGAGAACAACGGGGGCGAATCACAGAGGGAGAGAGAACAAAAAAAATTGAATGAGGAGGAAGAACGTACCTCTAATTGGACGATGTATCCGGTCGCTTTTTAGCGGAGGATTCACTCAATTTTGCTCGTTCCCATCGGGGGAAAGTTGGGTGTTGGCAGACTGCTCTGTTAATATACATATGGAAATGAGGACTACAAATGTGAGTTTGAGTCCGACAAGTGAGACACTGTACCGGGGTGTCTGCCCAAACTGTCGTATGGGATGAACCGAGGACCAAGCTACGATATCGAACAACGCAGTAGCGAAGGGCCAACGGGGCTGCGAGTGGATACAACAGGTCTCATAATAGGTGCAGTCCAGAGAGAGGGTGAGATAAGAATGATGATGTAAGGATATGTGCCTGGTCAAAACGGTGGTCTGTAGGGCCGACATCTGCATGCACTTTGGCGGGTACTGTTGTTTGTACTTCTGTTAAAAGTCTATTGTCCTACTTAGGAGGAACTACAAATTGTGTTTTGGACGACAATCTGCAAATCGGAGTTTTGACCCGCGTGTTGCCCGTCCTAAGGATTGAAGAAGTGTGAGTCCAATAGCGAGTTGGAGACTTACCTGCTGCTCGAGGGCGCTGGTCCTTCCATTGGGAGTAAAGGTAACAAGGAGCCAGCAACAGGAGTTGCAGACTTGCTTGTTGGCTGGTGTACGGTGCATTGTGTTGATTGACGCAGTTGCAGGCATGTCATGAAAATGTTGATTTGTTTACTGACCGGTGCATCATTCATCTTACTGGTTGAAGTATCTTGAACCCAACTGCGGGTTAGGAGCGTACCTGGCCGTGACTTTGGCCAGACTTTCTTAGAGGGGGTTATTGTTATGACCCGATGGTCCTCAGACGCATCACGACAACAAGGCCCTCTCCTTAGAGTTGAGTCATTCCCCCTCTTGTATCTCAAGCGTCTGAACCCCTTATCTTCTGCTCTTCTTAATCTAAGTCTAATCCTGTTCAGAGAGAAAGGCGGCAGGAAGGATTGCAACCCGTAGGACCTCAACAAGACTCTGTGGGTAGTCTGCCCACCGATTGCGAAAGCTCTGCCGGAACTCAGGGAGAGTTCTGGAGGTAGGGAATTGAAAGGTAATCATTGTTTTCCTTTTAAAACCCAGTTACAACCCTTACCTGTAATTATTGCTATGGTTCACTGAGTATACTGCCCGCATCCCTACTTTGATTTTCAGTTTGACTTTCAGGACAAACCAGACTTAAGTAACGAATGATTGTGCACATTGCAGTTTCAGTTTGTTGTTTGACTGAAAGAAGATTGCGGAAAGAGGTTGGATCTGTGGGAAAGGTGGAAGGAAGGTTGTATTGCTTGTGTCTGACTGGGTCAACCAAAGGATGGGAGAGTCTCCATAAGATTTGATGGTCTGGTTGCTTTGACTTGCGAGGGCTGCTTGTGTTTGATTATCAGGGACTAAACAAATTTCCATAAAATTGGATGGCTTGGTTGCCTTGTTTCATTTGGGTTTTTTTATGTTTATTAATATTTTCTTGTTTGTTCTGTGGGAGAATCAGACAAAGGACTGGACATGTTCCCATAAGATTGGATGGTCTGGTCTGGAGTCACGCACATGCTGGAACCAACGGGATAAATTTGTTTATATTTTTATATTATTTTATTTATGAATAGGCTAGTCAGACATTTTCCCATAAGATTGGATTATCTAACTGTAACTTATCACCAACTAAAGAGAGTATGAATTAAGAATAAACTTGTGGTAAGAAAGGGAAGGTTGAACGTTGATCTAAGATGATCGGTTCAGTCATATGGTACCCTAAAAGATTAAGTGCAGATAATTATATATAACTTTGATACTTAAACAGGGTCACTAGGTCAGACAACCTGGTCATATGCCCAAGGAACAAAAAAGTTGTAGTGCCCTGTATTTGTATATATTTAATGGTTGAGCTAGACATGTTTTCATAAGATTGGATGATCTAGTATTATGTCTTATGTAAGTTGGGTATAAGGAATAAATCATTGAAATACTATGAACTATTGTTTGACAAGGTTAACTTTAGGCTGGTGAGAGTATTTACCATCGTGGTTTAGCTTTGCATATGGCTGTGTGAGATCACTACTTAGTCTGAGTTTCAGTTTGACAGGTAGTTGTTTTAGATGATCGATATGTGTTAGAGCTATATGAGTTCATTTCGATTTTTGCATTTTCTGAGCTATTTGTTTTACTCATGTCATTTCTTGCATTTTATGGGATCTTTTGTTATACTTGGTTTTGTATAAATCTTCGTAAGTCACTTTCTCTACGGGAAGCGCTGCCGAAATTTCTACAAAACCAAGGAGTTAGTCAAATTTTGATTTTTCAAAGTTCAACTTGCCTAACTTTTATATATAGTTAGTGAAAATCTGCAAAGTCTCATTTTATAAAAGGAGTGCTGCCAATTTTTTTGCTAATTCAATGAGTTAACCAAAATTGGATTTGGGGAAGTTAAAGTTATTTATAGATTCTGAACTTTGCTTTGTATAAATTTTGGAAAGTTATTTTCTCTATGGGAAATGCTGTCGAAATTTCTACAAATTTAAGGAGTTAGTTAAATTTTGTCGTGATAGAACTCAAGTCTTATGTTTGAGTTCAAACTTGACTTAGTATAAATCTGGGAAGTCCACATTTCTAAAAGAGATGCTGCCCAAATTCTTACTCATTCAGGAAGTTAGACAAAATTTCACTTTCTAAGTTAGATATTGTTTCAGTTTTCATTTTTAAGCTAGTATAAATTCTGAAAAGAGACTTTTCCTACGGACGCGCTGTCGAAATTTTTTATAGTTTACAGGAGTTAGATTACATTTTGACAAGTGGCGATTCTGTGAACCCACCTTGAATTGGGGAGACTCTGTCAAAGGTCTACCTTTTTCTTTGGGCACAGGCTTCGAGGTAGACATAGATTTAGTTGACAAAGGATTTTGAGTAAGAATGTGCTATGGAGATTCATTCCCCATACACTGATGACTTAGCCGGCGTTGACTTGTCATGTATTACAGGTCCTCTTGATCGTTTCAACTTAGGAATTGGACTAGATTCATCTTAATCCCACAAGGTTTATCTTCTGTTATCACTGATAACAGGTCGGTTGCCGATTCGTCGGTTTACGAATTAACTGCAATCCTTTCTTGTCACTCAACCTAAAGACTTTAACCATGTGGTTTGAATAATTGTTTCGTTGTGTTTTTACCCAAAATTTATTGAATGGTCATTTAACAAAGATATTGAGTACTTTATTGCTGAAAGAGTGCACTAAGGTTGAGGTTTATGCGGTTAAAGCAAGGGGAATGAGCGCAAATAATGATTGAAGTTGACCCAATGTAGTGCGTGGACTTTTTGTTTAATGTTTGATGTGATTGCATGTATGTTTTGTGGTTCGGACTTTTATTTTGACTGCCTGCGATTACACACATATATATGGCTGAGGGGAGTCTCACTGTGATTGTGAGAAGTGATCGTCACATATTTATAACCCTTTATATATATGGACATATATATGCCTTGAGTGTTCGTGCGGCCTACTGCGACCATACGTAAGGGTTAAATAAATTATTGTCTTGAGAAAAAAAAGGAGATCCGCTTTTGTCCTTTGCTTTTATAGTTGGACGTTGTAGTCCGTGACATCCGTCAAAATCAAACCCCTTGAGCTCTCTCTCTAGGCCCTTGATGATGGAGCTGGTCTCCAGGGAGATAAGAGAGGATTGTCGCCACAGGTATGAACTTGTGTACCACCAACTCTTTGCAGGGTGCAGAAGAGGGTGTGGTGATCAACCGCATTGGGCGGTTGCGTCGAGAGATTGACCCCTCAAGGCCACTCGCGATTAACGACCACCTGAAATTTCAGAATGAAAGATTCTGAAGTGGTATGAAACCGCTGAAATGGCCTGAAGACACTTCATGTTATTTTAGAAGTTTCGGATGGTTTGAAAGACAAATTTTATGGGTTTTTTTTTTTTTTTTTTTTTTTTTTTTTTGCCTGTTTTTTCAGCCACTTCATGTCATTTCATGAATTTAATGTGGGGACTTGAAACCACTGAAGTGGCTGAAGCTTTATGAATGGGGTTTCAGGTACCCCCATCCAAATGGTTGGATGAGGGTACATGAAATCCCTTTAAGAAGCTTCGGCCACTTTAGGTCATTTCATAAATTTCAGGTGGGAACCTGAAACTGTTGAAGTGGCTGAAGCTTCTGAAAGGGGTTTCAGGTACCCCCATCCAAATGGTTGGATAGGGGTATCTAAAACCCCTTTCAGAAGCTTCAGCCACTTCAAGTCATTTCAGGAATTTCAGGTGGGGACCTGAAACCGCTGCAGTGGTTGAAGCTTCAGAAAGGGGTTTCAGGTACCCTTATCCAAATGGTTGGATGGGGGTACCTGAAACCCTTTGTTGAAGCTTATGAAATGGGTTTCAGGTACCCCCATCCAAATGGTTGGATGGGGGTACCTGAAACCCTTTTAAGAAGCTTCAGTCACTTCAGGTCATTTCAGGAATTTCAGGTTGGGACCTGAAACCGCTGAAGTGGTTGAAGCTTCTGAAAGGGGCTTCAGGTACCCCCATTCCACCATTTGCAATGGATCTGTAGACAATCTGAAAGTGGTGTATCAACCTGAAGTGGTTGAACTGCCTGAAGACGGTTTCAGACAATCCCATGTATAGATCCACACACAATCTGAAAGTGGCTGAACTGCCTGGAAAGGAGACCTAAAAATATATGCACCCGTTAACCATCTCTCCTCAAGGCGAGTGTCAGTCGACACGTGAGTGTCGAACGCGACCCTCGAGATTATCGAGGTCCTCGTGATTATGGATATCACATAGCACGTCATCATTGCGACTGCTTGCGTATTCATGCATTGCTAGTCGATATGGGAAGATTCTGCATCTGCGCAGTTTTATACTAAGTCCCGCACACGTTGCCTATCCGACTTCCGCGTTGGAAGGTTATGGGATGGCCAGAAAAGGGACTAGGAGTGTTGTCGTGTTGTTTGCTTTGTGTCGTTTTGTATATGTGTTGTGGTGTAACGCGTGGTGAGTGAGATGCGTCCTAGTAGACCAACGACGAATCGTGCTTGGGAGTTCAACCCCCAGTGCGTCGGTTCGCGTGCGGGTTTGATAGAGGCATGAGACCTCGTGTACCCCCTATGCTACAGCAAACGAGAAACGCCCTCGGCTGGTCCACCTCTGCGATTGCAACTGAGTAACTTTCGTATTGTGGACTGGTAGTTCGGCGGGGATACGCCCACTGAAGGGAAGTGACAACTCCCGCAGGTGGAGGTAAGTTGTACCTCGCGTCGCCCCTATCTTCTCATAGGGGCTCGCGAGAGGTATAGTTGGCGCACTCGTCCGGAGCGACTTGCAGAAGCTCCATGTGTATTGCGACGAGGTAGACTTACTCTTGAGTGACGCGATCGGGAGGGTCCCGCACTGTGTGGGACCGATGCGCTCGACAGGGACGCAACCACTCTTCACACATCGATCATGTTATACATCTTCTCAACCAATGGAATAGACAGGAAAGAGGCACAACTTTTAGGCTGGAGGGAAATCAAAAGGGCGAGGATTACAGTTACACCCACGCTTGCCAAGAAAAAGTAAGAAGAGATTACAGTTGTGATTAGAATTTAGGCGCGGCCAGAACAAAGCGCAAGACAGGATGCAGCAAGGAGGGCGTGAGTAAAGAGCATCGCGCAGTTACAACAACAAAAGTTCCCGACAAATTACGATGCCCCCAATTCCTAACCCAATTTAAAGTCATAATTCCAGCATTTCCCCGTATTTCAAAACTTCAAAAAAATTTATCTCGCGTGATGATCGCGCCTAAGTTTTCTTCCCGCTTTTAGTAGAACAAGAAAGAAGTTCCAACAACAATTATTTTTCGCGCTCGCTAAGGCAAGATCCAACTACCAACCGCCATGGGTCCAAGCCTTCCCAAAACGACGAGGGTATTTGTGCAATTGGGTGAACCCTTCTTAATCAACCCCCGAAATATAGTAGCGCAGAAAACCTCGTGTTTCAGAAAGTAGTTTATCACATATATGATGCCTGGGGGGTTCCAATCTTATGCAAGTTCCTGCTTGCATACCCCATATCTCTGCATGCAAGGAAGAAGAAAAAAAAAGATGGAGAGGAAAGGAAAGAAAAAAGGGAGAAGGCGACCGAGATTAAGTTCACCATCAATGCCTGATCCTATCTCCATCTTGAGACCGCCTTTACCGCTGCACTCGTTGTTATGACAAACACCCTTACAAGGGTGTGTTTGTTGTGCTTTATGCATGTCACAGAGAGTGCGGCTGTGATTACCCGAGGAGGACCGGCGCGTCAGATTTCGCTTGGACGCGTGGAGATCTTAGTCGAGGCAGAGGATGTGAATGATTAATGTGTGTATTGATGTGAGTTCGTGCGAAACGCACATGTGCGATGACTTCTCTTGGTTAGGTCTTCAGTGCACATGGAGTGCACCTGTATCAGCATTCAGACCGACTGCCACGGCATGTTGTCGTGAAGTGTGGCTCGGCTTGGTTTCGGCTATTGGGATGAGACATCTATGATGTCACGCATGGCTTATGAGTTCGAGGCTAGCCGATGTTTTTTGTTAGGCTTGGTTCACAACACTAAGGTAATCCGCACTGAGAGGGCACGCTAATTAGAGTGCGCCTCACTTACATGAGACGCAGTGGTGCCTCGAGTTCACTGAGCCACGGTCCCGTAGAGATGATTTTTTTTTTTACCTTGCTTAGTTTTATTTGGGTTTTTGCTTGCTTTTTGTTTTTCTCAAGGCCACTGGGTCCAATCAGCAGGGCACGCCACAGGTGAAAGGAAAACCTTTTACCCAACCATAGGGGGGAAAAGGATAACCTTTCAACCATGTGCCAAAGGCGTTGCGCCTTAAAGCCTTTCCGCTGTTGAACCGCGGACCCATAAACCCTAGGCCACGAGCGTGCCTTCATATGACCCCGTTGCAGCTTCGGGTCCGCTTCTTCGGGACACGGATTTTTTTTTGTGTTCTGTCATGCCAATTAGGGGCTTGGCCCGGTAGGTGCTACACACATTTTAAATGTAGCAGACCCAGGTTCGGCGGACTCCTTGATTTTTGCCTTTTCGCCGAGGGATGTTCGCTGGACCGTGACCAACGGGTCTAGCTCAGGTTGCACACCTACGGACTGTGGAAAATAGGCTTGTGGGACCAACACCTAAGGATGTAGCTCAGACTGGTACACCTGCGGACTAATGAAAATAGGCCTGTGGGAACTGTTGCAGGCGGGCCTAGCTCAGTGGTACCCACATAAACTGTTGAACAGGCAGGTGGGACCAGCTCCTGCGGGTCTAGCTCAGGTGGCACACCCACAAACTATTGAAAAATAGGCATGTGGAACAACACTTGTGGATCTGGATGAGTTAGCACACTGCGAACTGCTGAGAATAGGCCTGTGGGACTATCTCCTGCGAACCTAACTCAGACTGGTACACCTGCGAACTGTGTGAAACAGGCCTGTGGGACCAGCACCTAAGGACCTAGCTCAGACTGGTACACCCGCGGACTGTGAAAAATAGGCCCATAGGAACAACCGTCGGCGGGCCTAGCTCAGTTGATACATCTACGAACTGTTGAAGTACAGACCTGAGTTCGAGGTCCGCTGAAAGCAAATGAGTAAAGACGCTACAATTCTGATTTACCTTGGGTCAGTCGGTGCCCTTGGCTTTGCCTTTCTGCCTACGGAAGTTCGTTGGGATCGAAATTGCTTGGCCTAGCTCATTCCATACGACAAATGCAGGCTCGAGTTCGATCCCGCTGGGCTAAGGTTGTGCCTTGGCACCACGGGCCTCGCTCAACTGGTACACCCTCGAACCACTAAAATACAGGTTCTGAGCTCTACGTTTTTCTTTTCCCCCCTTCTTCCTTTCTGTTTTTCTTACTTACCTCTGAATGTGAGCGTATCTAAATGTACATGCAACCCCGGAGGAGTAGGGTAGCGCCCGGTATGCTCTTAAGGAAATCTCGGAATCACCAAGATCTTTAGGTCTGATTTTCCTTCTTTTTTTTTTCAGCTCCCCCCTTGTCGAGCGAACGAACTAAGTGGTAGATTAGGGGCACTCGGTTTTTCAGTGGGTTGGAAACTTTCGTAGGGCTTGGTTCATTGGTCGCAGTCAGGAGTCACAAGGTATGACTGCATGCTATAATAGAGTCTAGTTTTTAGAATACGAACCGTGTGTGAAGAACTGCGCTAGGAGCAACGCTAAACGAAGAAGAGCACGATCAGGTTGACAACAACAAAAAACAAAGAAGAAGAAAAACATAGCGAAGAGAAGAGGGGAAGAGGGAGGAAAAAATCATTCTTGCTCGATCCTTGAGGGAATGGAGCGGGGGAAGATGCTAGCTTGGGGTTTTTGGTCATGGTGACCCTGAATTTACTCTCAGATTAACATGAAAATTAGTGGGAGAGGAGTTAGAAGAGAAATGAGGTGTGCGGAGGTGTCGGGAAGGCGACGAGGAGAGGAAAAAAAGGTGGGAATTGAGGTATCTCAGCCGTTTTTTGACCGTTTTTGACGATCTAAGAGACTCAATCGGGGCTTTGATACACTACGAATCAAATGGCCTCGCCGGATTTTTTATTCGGGCGTGAGGCTACGCGTGAGAGGGGGAGTCTCTCGAATGACTTGTATCTTGAGATATTTTTTCGGAGGATTCATTCTCATTTTGTACATTTCGGTGAGTAGTTGCGTCGGGCCCGTACCTACAGTAGTACTTGTCCTCAACACTTTGCTCATCATTATCGACGTACTCATTGCCATTGTAGTGCTCGTTCTCATTGTGTTAGTCATCTTAATCGGCTCCATATAGATCATTGTTGAGTTTTAGCATGTCGTGAATATGGGCACCTTAGAGATCGTGGTGGGGCTCGATGTGGTTGAGATCGTGGTTTTCATCCACGATCGTTATGACCGCCTTCGTCAAGCACTAGTTACCTTCCCCCGATCGGATCCGGCCTGCGAGGACGAACCAACAGAAACCACAATCATGATGTCGACCGCATTCTTAAGGAAGTGATGACACAGGATGAAGGCTCAACTTGGCACTACTGAAAATGACCGCCACTGAGAAGACGACGATCAGACGTTGAGCACAAACGAGCACCCACAACTATGTCACCCTCCCTGTCCTCGTCTTCTTGTTCCTCTCGTAGTTGCCTCTCCTCCTCTCAACCTCATACTCCTTGCTTTCCCACTCCTTTCCTTTTCTGCCTCCTCTCTCTCTCTCTCTCTCTCTCTCTCTCTCTCTCTCTCTCTCTCTCTCTCTCTCTCTCTCTCTCTCAGCGCCTGCGCGCGCGTGCTCGTTCGCTCCGTTTGATAACTCCCTTATCGGCGTTGCCGCTACCCCCAGATGAAGATCTCTACTATGAACGAGTTGGCGAAGGCTATCACCACAAGGCCATGAACAGCGTGATTACCTCGAGCCACAACATAGTTACGAGCAACAATGCTCCCACGTACACCAAATGAGAATAGATCTTCTGCTAAAATGCAGGAAGATACATAGACATAGAGAGGCGATAGCCGAACCAATTTTGTTATGATGACGAACGCCTGGATAGAGGGAGAACGAGGAACGTGAGAACGGGGTAACGAGGAAAATGTTGAGAGAAGTTATCCAATACTGCGTGGACTTGGTTGCTAAGGCGGTATACCGTCACCTATTTCTGGGGGGAGTTTCATTCACTTCTTCCTCATTTAGTGAGTGGAGGCATGACTTACTACGTGCTACGCAATTTTAGTATACTCACTTTCATCTCTACCGTGGTAAAAAAGTAACTGAGTGGCCCCTCGTACAATGTACCGAGTGCCACTTAAAATTTCCGTGTTCCAAGCACTCTGATCTGTAAACTGAGACCTGCAGAGTTGCTCCATCAGGAGGGAAGGAGGAACCCTCGACGCGTCGTGGTAAAGAAACGTTCGGCCCTTACACCAGCAGATGGCTAGATACCACAGTTAACCCGTCCTGGACATGCGATCTAGGCCTGGTCACAGGATATCTTGCTACCCCCAGAAGCAAACAAAACCACGTGCTGCGTCACCTAGTAACCAAGTAGCCAATACAGTCAGGCAAGAAAACAAAATTGACACTCAGTCACCAAACAACGTTTTTTTACATTCGGGTCTGCACCCGCTAATGACTCCTACACATTGTGTTTGGTTGATCACGGGATCTGGTCTCAAAATATCCTACTTATCACAAGTACCAACAACGTAATACTTCGTCGCCTTGTAATCTGTGTAGCGTAATCTCCCCTATAGTGACTTTGAATCCCGTCGCTGCATCCACTGCAGGCCTGCAACGACGATTGTTGCAGGGTATGCATGTTTCCTAAGCTCTTTAGCCAACGAAAGCACTGCACAACATATCAAACCCTGGTTGTTACAGTTGAGTGAGATCCTCAAGATAGTATTTGCCACAGTGGCAAATTTCGTTGTTTTTTTATTGAACGACGGGAAGTCTTTGTACGTACGTCGGTGCAAACAATCAGGGGACCAGATGGTCCCAACATTTTTAAATTTGTGGGCAACGAGGACTGCCGGTTTGCCGTTTGTAACCACAATTCGGGTTTCCAAGAAATCCAAGACCCCGATCCCTTGATCTGTCTGTTTTAGGGTTAACTCTACCGGGTAACAACCATAGATCCGGTCTAGTCGTTCTTCAACATTTTCCTCTCCTTTTGGGTCATTTCCGTAAAAGAAAGAAAAAAGAAGGTGATCGTCGATGTAGCGTTTCCCATAAATAAGCCTTTCATCGGCCCCGAGGGACCGAATGAACTTTGACTCTGCAGACATACACATAATACAGACAAGTGGTGGATTTGTCCGTCCTCCCATTGGGATGCCTTTTTTCTGCCGCAAAATGCAGTCGGCGACGAGGAAGAAGTTATTTCTCAGTTGGAAATTTGTTAAATTAACCAATTTGCTTAGCCTTAAAGATTTCCAACCGGTTTCCCCATGTGATCTCCCAAAAGTCACCAGTTTTTTCCGTGTGTTAAATCTGAACCCCCTGATTCCTTTTTCAGTGAACAAGCTGACTATCCATTCAACAGCAAGGCGAATCTCGTCATGAGGCAATTGTGTGAACATTTCTTTAATGTCATATGTGCGGGCCAAGACCTTAAGGTCATCTGAATTCTCACATCTCAGGTTCACCTTTTCGATTTCTTTGCTTAGATCGCACAAGCTCCTTAAGTTAAAGTGCGGGACATGGACCCGTCTTATTCGCTCATTCAAGCCAAGGGACAAAACGTCTGATGCGGAACGAAAGGGACTAAGATATGAGGGGACTATAGGTCTCATTTTTTCTTTATCCTTTTATTTCATCATGATGAATGCATGCTGCAGTACACCATGTGTGTCCCAGTTGGGAACATCCGATAGTCTGTCATGTTTATACGCTTCTCAAATTTCCAACAGTACTTCACTTTGTTCCTTCTTCACAAACTTCATAGATCTTGTATTCTAAGAACATCATTTTCAAACCATCTCCATACCTTTTTGGGCATTCGATCCATGTTTCACTTGTGCTCCGATCCAAGGGAGACAAGACCAACTCAGAGAAGACTTGTTTAACCCCCATGGCATATTCATTCAGTACGCAGCCTGCAGGCTTGAGCTGACCTTTCCTGCTTACTAAGGGAGAGTTGATTCGAAACTGTGTCTGGGTCAGCCCCATCTTGTGCAGACAACCAAGTGCATCATTGCATGCTCTATTAAGTCCGTCTTTTGCAGCAAAAATGCCAGGAAAAGGTACATTCTTTGTTGAGCTCCGTATTTTTTGGCAACAACAGTTGTGATCTCGATATGCTACCATTGTGAAGGTGGGTCGGGGATGCGGTTGTTGGTGAGATTCTGTTGTGGCATCTGCGTCTCGTTGTCGAGCGCATCGGTTCGGCACTACTCAAGGGTAGCACGAGACCCTCCCGGCCTCGTCACGCAGGAGTTGGATATTAATCCTCGTCGCAATACATACGTGGAGCTTCCGCACGCCGCTCCGACTGAGTGCGCCAGTCATACCTCTCGCGAGCCCCTACGACAGGATAGGGCCTACACGAGGCACGACTTACCTTCACCTTACGGGAGTTGTCACCTCCCTTCGGTGGGCGTATCCCCGCCGAGCTACCAGTCCACAATACGAAAGCTGATCAGTTGCAATCGCAGAGGTGGACCAGCCGAGGGCGTTTCTCGTTCGCTGTAGCATAGGGGTTACGCGCGGTACTACGCCTCTATCGGACCCGCACGCGAACCGACATCTTGGGGGGCTGAGGTCCCAAGCGCGACTCGTCGCCGGTCGACTAGAACGCATCCCATACACCACGCGCACACCACTATAACATACAAATAACACACCCACACGACACACACACGAAACAACACAACATAACCAATGCGACAACGCTCCTAGTCCCTCGGTAGCATTCCCATAATTTTCCAATGCGGAATTGGATAAGCGTCGCGCGCGAGACTTATTATAAAACCGCGCGGACGCAAGGCTTGCTGATATCGACCCGCAATGCAAGCATACGCACGCGGTTGCAGTGATGGCATACTATACAGTACCCATACTCATGCGGCCCTTGTTAATCTCGGGGGTCGCATTTGACACTCAAGTGTCGGTTGACACGCGCCCTGAGGGTTAATCTCTCGACGCTGGACAACCACCCTGTGCGGTTGAAGACCACACACCCTCTTCTGCACCCTATGCAGAGTGGGTGGTACACAGGTCCATACCTATGGTGGCGGTCGTTTCTTACGGCCCTGGAGATGAGCCTCACTCCAGGCCTGGGCAGAAGTCAAGGGGTTTGACTTTGACGGCTGCCACGGACTATAACATCCAACCATGATAAGTCTTAAAAAACAAAGTATAGGCCGAAGGCCTCCCGACCCTGAAATCACAAACTTGGGTACCCCCGCTTCCCTTGCGGTTGGCACCATGGCCTACGCCAACGTTGAAAACTCGGGCACGTGTTCGAGTCTCTCGATCTCATAACTCTAGACAATATGACGGCGAAACGTCGCACGCAAGACTTTGATATAAAGTTGCGCGGCTGCAGGCCTGTCCTATACCAACCAGCGATGCTAACTATATGCGGTAATCGCAGTCTCGGCCTGGCGATATTGAATGGCTGAAGGAATATATCGCGAGGGGTTACCCCTCACGATATTGAACGACTGAAGGACATGCCGTTCAGCCCCTGCAGCATCTCTGCCCTCTTGGTTGGGTGTCTCGGCGGGCAGTGCAGATAGGCTCTGCAGGAGAGAAGGTTCCTTGTCTGCAGAGCCTAGGGCTTGGGGTGCCTTGGACAAAGACCTTGAATCCCGGCCCAGGACCAACATCCGACCAAGAAATCATAAAAAGTATACAATCGAGAGGGAGGGGTTTTCTGCCTACCTCTCCCCTATTAACCCTTAATATGCTGGCCCCTTGGGCCATACGAACCTCCAACATATGTATACACACATATATATAAATACAAGGGGATAAGTATGTGACGATCACTTCTCACAATCACAGTGGGGCTCCTCACAACCATATGTATAGGTGTGATCGCAGGCAGCCAAATCCAAAATCCAAACCACAGAACATACTTGCAAATTCGTGGCACCCTCGGCCACGGCCGCAGGATTCGAGTCCGCGGCCTGGATCCTAGGCCGCAGGTCCGCGGCCTAGGCCGCGCGGCCGAGTTTGCGCACGGTCGAGTTTGCGCGTAGGTGGGCGCGCGCCTTCGAGATCCGAGCGCGCGCGCGGCCTGCGCACGTCGGCCAGTGTCGGCCTGTGCAAAAAAAAATAAAAAAAATAAAAATTTGGGAGGGGGCGATTTTTGATATGTTAAAATATATATATATATATATATATATATATATATATATATATATATATATATATATATATATAAATTGATTGATTGATTGATTGGTGGGGGAGGGGTCCTCCCTCCCTTCCCCCCAGCGCGCACACACACACACACGCACACACA
>BFEA01000124.1:834915-851634 GCA_003427395.1 Chara braunii
CAATCAATCAATCAATCAAAACCTTTTTTTTAAGTTTTTTGTTTATTTATTTTCAAATTTTGCATCTTTGTTTTTTTTAAAACACCTCATTTCCCTTTAAAACAAACAAATACAATTCTAAAAAAAATACAGGGTACTCAGTGACCATATATCTCATGATAAAAAATATCAAAAAAAAAATCCAGCTTTTCTTTATATATATATATATATATTTATTATGATTAAATCGATTTTTGTTTTTGATTTTTTTAAAATCCTAAACAACGTCGGATTCCAAAACAAAAAATATTGGGGTGTAGGGTTATCGAAGCCCTACAACCCTATATTTTTATTTAATTTTTTATTATTTTTAGGGGTAAAAAAAAATATTTAAAAAAACAGGCCGCGGACCGGGCCTCGTTGGCCGCGGCCGCGGCCGGGGTTTTCGGCCGCAGCGGCCAAAATGCCCGCGGTCGCGGCCGCGGGTGTCACATAGCCTGCAATCACAATAAAAGTCCAACAAAGTTCACGCACTACACGGAGTCAACTCCAACAAACCTCTATACTCATACCCCTCGCTTTAACTATGTAAGCCCCAACCTTCAGCCAACCAACCATAATTAAATACTCAGTACCTTTGTTAAATGGTCATTCAATAAAAGTCCGGGTGAAACCTTAACGAAACAGAAAAAATCACCAAGGCTAAAGCCTCTTTAGGTTGAGTACTGAGGGTGAATTGGGGTTGAGTCGTAAACCGACGGATCGGCAACCGCCCTATTATCAGTGATAACAGAAGATGTTCCTCGTAGGATCAAGCTGAATCTAGCCCAAGTCCTCATGGAGATGTCACGATCTCACTCACATCATCCTACTTAACTAAGCCTAAGTCCACCTCTAAACAGTGCCCAAGCAAAGGTAGGTCTTTGGCATAGTCTCCCCTACATAGCATAACCCTCTAGACGTCGCCACCTGTCGAAATATAATCTATCTCCTCTAAATTTAGGAAATTTTGGCAGTGCTTCCCGTAAGAAAAGTGTCATTGCAGAATTTATACTAGCCCAAAATTTGTTTAACTCCCTGAATTAGTAAAACTTTGAGTAGCATTTCCTTTAGAAAGGAAGACTATCCAGATTCATACCAAGTCAGATATGAACTCAAACATAAAGTCTGAGTTCAGTTAAGACAGAATCTTAGCCAACTCCTTAGATTTGAAATTTCGGCAGCACTTCCCGTAGAGAAAGTGTTATTCCAAGATTTATACAAAACCAAGTCCAGAATCTGAACTAACTTTGACTTTCCAAGGTCCAATTTTGTTTAACTTCCTAAACTTAGCAAAAATTTGGGCATAACCTCCTTTAGAAAAGCAGGCTTTCCATATTTGTACTAAGTCAAAAAGTCACAAAGAACTGGATCCTAAAAATGACAAAGTTTGACTAACTCTTTGGTTTTGTAGAAATTTCGGCAGCGCTTCCCGTAGGGAAAGTGACTTACCAAGATTTATACAAGACCAAAGTATAAATAAAAGTTCCCAGAAAATGCAAAAATCGACCTAAGTAACAAGGATCTAGCTCCGATAATGCAGAAACTGAAACTAACTCCTCTGGCTCTAGCACTTGGTGAGCAACTAAAGCAACTACCTGTCAACTGAAACTCAGACTAAGTAGTGGCATCACTCAGTCACATGCAAGCCAAACCTCAAAAGTAAGTACTCTCACTATCCCCAAAGTTGACTTAGCAAACAATAGTTCATAGCCTCTCAATGATTTATCCCCTTATACCCAGCTTACATAGGGCATAAGGCTAGACCACCCAAACTTATGGAACATGTCTAGCCCAGCCATGAAGTATACACAAACATAGGGCACAACAACTTTTCTCTTCTTTGGGCATATGGCTAGGCCACCCTAGCCGCCCTGAACTGTTTAAGTATCCAATATTCAAGTTTATATAATTGTCTGCACTTAGTCTTTTGAGGTAGCATATAACTGAGTCGATCATCTTCAGCTCAAAACTCAGCCTGCCCCTTCGTACCACAAGTCTATTCTTAGTTAATATTCTCTTCAGTTGGTGATAGGCTATAGTCAAACCACCCAAACTTATGGAACCCTGTCTGACTTGCCTGTTCATAGATAATATAATAATAGTATAGCAAAGTTATAGCCTTCTGGTTCTAGCATGTGCGAGGCGTTGAACCAAGACCACCCAAACTTATGGAACATGTCTTGGTCCTCAGCCTGGTTCATTTCTCCCAAAAGCCAAAGCAGGAAGAGGTTGAGCCACTCAAACTTATGGAACATGCTCAGACCTCCTTGTTCAGAAGCTAAAGAAACTGGCAAAACCCCAAGTAAACAAGCCGATCAAGCCACCCAAACTTATGAAACATGCTTGGCCCCTGAAAAAGCAATCACAGTCAGCCCTCACAAGTCGGAGCAACCAGACCACCCAAACTTATGGAACATGTCTGGTTCTTCAGGCAATACAAAATAAAACACAGCACTGGGTCTTCCCAAACTTATGGAACTGGCCCAGCCTTTGGTTGACCCGGTCAGACTCATACAATTCAGCCTTTCTCCCGCTCTTCCCCCAGATGCAACCCCACAATCTTCTTTCAATCAGGCAAAGAAGTTGAAACTGACATTATACATGTAGTCCTTTACTTAGTCTGGTTGTGTCCTGAATAAAAAACAAGAATCTTAAGGACAAGCATGCAAACATCAATCAAGCTATAGGGGGGGGATAGGCAAACATGGGTGTAGTGGGTTATACAGATGAAGATAATTTACCTGATGGTTCCCTGCCTCCAGAACCTCGCCTAGGTTCCGGCAGAGTTCCCGCTGCCGAGCGCATCGACCCTCACGTGAACGAGGGCCCTCCCGGCTATATCACGCAGGAGTTAGAAAAACATAATCGAGAGACAACTTAAGACCATGCAGTGATCATTCCGCTAACCCTCGAGAAGGATGCGGTTGCATTGCCCCTTCGCCGCTCTAGCCGGGTGCGCCAGCTATAATCCCGCGGTCCCCTACGACAGAATACGTTTTCGCGGGGCACAACTTACCTTCCCTAAAGGGTTGTCACCTCCCTCAGGGGCGTATCCCTACTGAGCTATCGACCCACGTGCGAAAGCTTTTACGTGCAATTGCAGAGGTAGGTCAGCCGAGGGCGTTTGCTCGCTCGCTGTAGCATAGATACGCTTGGTTAATGCAAAGTGGACCCGAACGTTGTCCGTTCCCGAAGGCGATGATTTTCTCGGTACGAACAAGCGTCGGTCGACTAGGACGGCCTCGACCAAACGTGAAACCCAACGTATAATCCTAGTCCCTTTATAATCCCCTACTCATAAAATGAACGAAACCAATACATAACCAACATTTCGACTTGATGAGATGATATGCCAAGGTTATCATTTCCTACCTACCTGACTGAAGAGACAATTATACCGTCATCCGAGGACGGAAGATCCGTCGCGCACAGCCTCTACAAGTAAATACATTCAGATCAACAAGTGATCTGCTTCCTGGTCGATGTTTAAACTCCCGGTCCGACCGCACCGTCGTACCGCACGCATCTACTTGGAGGAGCGAATGACAATTTTGTTCGTCGCTTTGTCCTCCTAGGCAATAATTACTCTCTCTGTTCCACGAATGACGAAGTAGCCATTGCCAACACCAGGTTACTTTGCGTGGGACTGTTTCGTCTTCTGTTACCCCGTCCTCGTTGTTCCGCTCGACACCTCTTCAAGTGTGGCCTTCGCTTTGTTCAGCGTATTTTTAAGTGCTTGATTACCCCTCAATGCATCAGCATGATAGTGCTATCATCGGGGCAATCCAGATACTATCCATCTGGTTGGCCTACCTACACAAGGTCGTTGTTTTTTTTTGTTATTATTACCCCTGTAGAGTCACATAGGCGTGACCCTACTATAAGGACAACTCACCATGACACCAGATTTGAGAAGGTGTGCTTAGCCGGGATAAACCTGTCGGCCCTCATGGGCCTCAGCCTCTATCCGGCCGAGTCGTGTTAGCTCCTCGTCGTCAAACGTCAAGGTGGAGACACGTCCACCTTGCACAACTCGGACCTTTTGCGTATCATAGAGAGAAACCATCTGTGAGGCGAGCTTCCAGACTATGGCGTGGAACGGCTGACGCATCCGAAAAAGGTGCGTGGTCGTGGTGTCCTTAATCCGGATGACGCCGTAGCGCTTCCTGGATAGGGTAATTTTAACACTCACAATGACCCGAGAGAGGCATTGGAGGTTGCTCGCGCGATGGAAGTACAAGGTATATCCATGAACTTCTCCCAGAAGTCGGGCCACATTGGCACGAACATCTGCGCGCGAGTTGGAAAAAAATCCCTGCCCATCACTGAGCAGGCCGATAAAGCCAATCCAACGTGTGGGTGCTCCATTTCGAACCAGTAGTAATCGCTCCGCGCGCCGGATCACCTCCTCATCCATAGTATCGTGAATCAGTAGATATTTGGCCTGAGTGAAGTCCCGCCGTCCGCTAGGCATCTGCACACCGAAGAGGCCGCCTGTTAGAAGAGGCACTTATAATTTCACAAGCCTCGTCATAAAACGCGGTGACGTCGAAACGTTCCGAGCGAATGATATTAAATCTATTCGCTCGGACCCGTCTCACATGATGAAGGAGCCCGAATGGACCTTGCAGATCATTCAGGTGGAGTATGATATAGAGGAACATTCCTCTGACCTCAAGAATGGTCTCTACTCCCGCACAGTCCTCGTGAACCACAACTAGGTTCATGTCTCCGTAATCTCGTGATGGATCGGGAGACACAAAATCATATCGCACAACATGGCGGCCCGGTTCAACCAAGAAAACATAACCCCGCGGTGGTTTCCTCACGCTCCTGTCCCAGAATCGGGGCACATCGCGTTCCGAGTAAACCTTAAGTGGGTTGTACACCTGCCTTCCTTTCCGTATTATGTCGGCGCGGGATCGTGTCGGCACCGCTAACCAATTAGCCGCCGCCTCGCGTGTGATGAACAATCGGAGGATTACTGTCTCCGCAAGCATCTGGACGACGAAGCGGTAACTGTGTCAAAATAAATCCAGATATACCCATTTCCATGTTCAATCTTCACTCCCCTTTTCGGGCCATGATTCTTGTGTCACGGTCCGATCGCGATAGTAGTGCCTATTTGCACTCCCATTAACACTAGTTGAATCATGGGTTGGGCTTCTTATGGCGCCAGCCCTCCCACGCGTTGGTGGCTCCCAAAACGGCCATCCAACAGGGTACTAGATTCAGCCTCCTCTTTCCCTTAAAGCACGAGGGGCAACTGCTCTCAGCTCCTAGACACCTTACCCTCTAGGAAGTGGTTTGGAATACCCCTCCCCCTCGCCCGAACACATTGTTCAGGACTCAGAAGTTGGGCCGGCTCCACTGCAACAGCATGGTATCCCCCCACCAAAGCGGTCCGCTCCGAGTTGATAATAGGGCCGGCCCCTAAGGCAACGAACCCCCGTTTCGGATACCTCCTAGAGAGAAGAAGCCTAGACCCTAGGTGCAGACAACCGCTCTATGCCCTCCGGCTAAGGGTCGATTCAGACGAATTGAGAAGAGAAATAAGTAAGATATTTTGGACGGGCATAGAAGGAAAGTGGTCGTTCGGGATAGAATGGGGAAATCCCTGGGGAAGATACTATGGTATTCCCTTGTCTTCTTTTCTTTTAGATTTTCCCACGGTCTTCATCCTTTCGGCACCCGTCCGTTCGCACTTCCATTATTATTTTTGTTCCTCCTCTTTTCTGTCACATGCATTCAGGTTGAGTGGGAAAAAGGTGATCATCCCCATTATTCTCCCGAGCAAACAATGTTGATTCCTTCTCTCATGCATCTCCCAACCTACCTGCACGACCAAGAAAAAAAAACATCCAGAGATTCATCCATCCCCAAGAGAAGTCAGTCCTCTCTTCACACGCATGACATCACACTCTTACTCTACCTCTTCCCCCGAATTCAAAGCAAGGTCATGCAAGGTGTGGGTTCACGCGGGTGTGCAAGAGAACTGAGTCGCACTGACCTCGAGTGAATTTCTTGAAGGCTTACTCAAGAAGGCCAAGTATTTTCTGAAAAGTTCGGCCACAAAACTCTCGTTGTGGCCACTCACAAGCGCCGCTTACCAATACAGAAGCGGGCTCGCCGTCGAGGAGAGTGCCCCACTCTCAAATCCCTCAGCCTCAACGTCACACCTTCCACCAAAACAGCGCCAACTCAACCCACCAAATACCAAGTCAGGTCACCACCTGCCTGCTGCAATACTTCGTGGCTCCGGACCCAATCCCCGCTTACTCGGTATGCCGCAAAAAAATAACAACGGCCTCGACAATTCTTACAAGTGTCGCGTGCCGCAACGCCGTTAACAAGACGATCGTTACACCTTTTCTAATCCAAGGTGCACTTCCACCTTGGCGGTACCGTCCCTGCGGCAACGTCCAACCCCCCTTCTCGCAGTCCTGTGTAAAATACTGTTGCCACAAAATCCGACAGCGCCCCCGCTGTACCGCTGAGAAAACCAGTGCTGCCGCCGCACAATTTCAGCAGCGCTTTCACTATTCCACCAAGAAAACAGGTGCTGCTGCCGCAAAAATTCGGCAGCGCTTCCGCCTCACCTCCCTAGAAAACCAGCAGCAACCTCAAGGCCACGACTTCCCCACAGCGTGCAGCACAGCACAGAAGGTGGGGAAAGAAGCTCCCAGCCTTTAGCTATGGCTGCCTCTTCCTTCCTCCAAGTGCTTCTGCAAACCTCCAGCACTTCGCCTCATCACACCAGCAACCAGCCAGCATCTACTCAAGTAGAATGCCCCAGCAGCATTGCCACAAGTGTGAGGCTGTTGGGTGGTAGGCTAGCTTTTATAGCTGGCTGAAGGCTGAGGGCAGCTGCTTTGCCCCCAGCCAAATCCCGGAACAGAGCCTGACCCTGGATCAAAATCGCGATCAAGGGCCAGGGAAGTTGATGTTCCCCTAGGGGAACCAAGTTCTAAGCCCTGGCTATGCATATGACCGTCACCCGCGGCCAGACGCAGTCTCGTAATGGTTGTACTAAGCCATTTTCAGCCTGCACTTTCAACTGAACAGGCCAGGTCCCATCAGCCCCTAGAAGCTTCTGGGGCTGCAACTGTTCCACGGCCGCGGCCAAATTTGCGGTCGTTATATTTTTTTTCCCTCTTCTTTTTCTTCCCTCCTTTTTTTTTTTTTTTTTTTTTTTTTCTCTAAAGTAGGGACAGCTCGTCGTTTAAAGACGAACGAGCATGTCCTTCCCCCACGCCCAAGTCATTTCACAGAGTCGAACTAGAGTCAAGCTTAACAGGGTCTTTTTGCCCTGCCTCCGCGCACCCGTACCCGGACGCCTACTACGCCAGGTGCGGCGGCGGTCTGCAGCCCATTGCCCAACGGGCGCAGGTAAGTGGGCCTTTCCTCTTCTCTCTCTCTCTTTCTCTCTCTCTCTCTGAACCTAGCCGCCTAAGGCGGCACAGTCGCTGCCTTTGGGCAGACTGTCGAGGTCCAACCTCCTGATGAGTCGGTGGAAGTCCGACGAAACAGTCTAGCACAGTCGTGTCGGCCCACTCGTTTGAAACGAACGGGTACCAGGAAAAAAAGAAGACACATAAAAAAAGAAGAAAAGAAAAGAAAAGAAAAAAAAATATATAAGCAAAGTCTAATAATGAAAAAAATCGAAAAGAGAAAAAAAAAAAAAAGGGAAACCCTACCTTGATCTGAAAGGGCTGCCCGAAAAACGGGCGCCCGTTACTTTTCGTGGGGACACTAAGTCCCCGTCAGTTCTCCCAGCGCCAGATGGCGCTTCGTTTTAGTTTAGTTTAGTTTAGGGGTTTTTTTTTTTTTTTTTTTTTCCCTCATCTCTCCCAACGGTCACTTCCCGTCGGGTCGCTTTACCCCGATGACACCAGAAACAAAAAACAGAAAAAACAAAAGAAAAACGAACCAACTTACCTCAACATTGTTGCTGTCTCCTTCGCGCCCGTACTTGGATACTTACGCGTCCAGCTACGGAACAGGTAAGGTTTTTTTTTTTTTTCAAAATAAGAAAAATAAAATTTGGCCCTTTTCTCGATATATGCGTGTCGTCCTTACCCAGGGGCCATGCTATCTCGGCGCGGCTGATTTCAGCCGCGCGATCTCGAAGATCGCACGGCCGAAAATCGGCCGCACCCCTGGTCAAGTCACGGGCTGCTCCAAAAGGAGCTATCCCGGTAGTGCAAGTTTTCGGGTTCGATCCCAATGTCTGCAGGGTGATAATCTGGCGACAATACCTACTTGGCTAGCTCCTTTTCACATCAGAAAAGGAGCGGCCCTTCTATATGAAGGGCTCCTGGTGCCCAGCAGGCCCCTTCCTAGCGCCTAGCAGGCTGCGCCTGCTAAGCCAGGTTGTTGTCGTGGCTGGCGGGCGGGGTCGACGGCCGACAGCTTTAACAGCCGCCCTACTTAGCTGGCCTCGACGCCTTCGCCCCCGGGTCCTTGGCGCAAGAGCCATATGGACCCTAAACCATCCCTTCACGCCACGGTCCACATTGCCGCGACGGCCCCTTTTTGGCCCGCCTAGGCCCTGAATCGCGCGGCTTAACAGCCGCACGACCTTATTATAGGTAGAGTAGGCTCAACTTTAGTTTCCCCACGACCGCACACCTGCACGGCCTCGTCGAAACCCGCGGACGACAGTGTCGACCTCCGTTATCCCGTACGGATGTCGGTGTCGTCCTGCGTCGACGACGTCAGGTTTAAAAAGTTCAAGTCTTTCAGTCATAGCGCTGGTCTGGATAAACTCTGGCAACGTCAATCTCATCAAGTCTTCTAATTAAGTGAGAAGGTCAGACAACATCCGACGTTGAAAAACACGGGCAGATACCCTTGTCAGGGTTTCTGCCCCGACACCGCAATTGGTGGGCTGACTCCCCACAGAGTCTTGATGCGGTCCTACGGGTTGCAATCCCGCCTGCCGCCTTCCTCTCGTAACTAGCAGACTAGACTTAGAGTTAAAAGGGCAGATAGAGAAGGTTTTGAGACTCTCAGATCCAAGGATGGTGATCTCAGACTCACAGGAGAGGGCCTTGTTATCTTCAATCGCTTGAGGGCCCCGCAATGATGGCCAAAAACCGTAGTAGCTTGGTCAACTCTGACGAGCCTCCACCTCGTAACACCAAGCTCCCTCCCTAAGCCCCACTACTCCTCTAAGCCAAACTGCAGCAGCCCAACACCCTGTATTAGTACTTATGTGCAGCAGCATTCATACTCAACGGCGGCCAGCAGTGATGGCAGCAATCTTCAACAGTCATCAGCAGCATGCAACAGTGGTGGCCCACAGCAAGGCGACAATCAGCAGTAGCTTGTTAACAGCAGCCTACAACAACTGTGGTCAGCAGCAACGTCCACAGTTCGCACACCCAGTAGCAGCACTCAGCGGTCTACAGCAGTACGCTATAGTATGCGGCGGTCAGCAAGTGCAGCAGCAGCCATCCGCATCAGCGATCCATACGCAGTAGCAGCAGCTTGTTCCCAATACGCAGTAGCGGCAGCTTGTGCCCAATACGCAGTAGCAGTTCTCTGCAGCCCGCAACATCACGCAACAGCATGCAACAACAATCTGCACCGTCCAGCAGTGGTCAACAACCGTCAACAACCGTCAACAACCTGCAGCCATCATTATCAGTCAGCAAGACTCAGCGATAGTACGTGGCAGCCTCCTTAACAGATCTCCAAGTTGTAGTAGTAGTCCCTCTCCTCTTCCCTGTGAAGAGGCTGCCGCCATCTGGTCTCAGCAGTCGCACTCAAAACAGAGCGGCAGCGTGGAGTAAGCTCAGCCACCATCAAAGCTGCCACGTAACCGAAGTCATCGGTCTTGCCCTCTCTGACCAGTAATCATAGAACGCTACAGTTCCCCAACAAAAAAACATTGTGCGTTGTGTCACAAGGTGCAACAGCATGGTACTGTGGAGATCAGCAGCCACCACGACAACATCTGCAGGTACAGAGACTCCCGCAACAGCTCTCATCGGACACACATGCCGCCAACCGTGATACGATATCATACCAACAATTCCCTCTTCAGAATACACAGTAACCGCTATAGCCCGCAATTTGGTAACAACTGCAACTAGTTAGTATGAGCAGCAGGTCAAGTGGTGACGGTCCACCTGCGATCCCCATACAACGACAAACCTCCTTCACATACAGCCGCCCGTTGCACAGCTGATCCAGCGGTCGACATGACTTTTCCCTTCCTCGGTGTTTCCTTTCCGGGGACGTGCCCACACTTCACCCGCAAGATCGGCTTCGCACTTGCTGACAGGTAAGTCCCCGACCCTGCGACTGATCCCGTGCCTCAACTCTCAGGTCAGCGCCCGTATTCCCTTCACCCCCTCCTTCCTAGTCGCGCTCCACTCTCCCACACGTGGTTCTCTTTCAACTTTTCGTGGTAAGAGCACCCGATCATCATTGTGGTCAGGTTCAGTCGCAAAAATACCCCTTGCTTTACTAATCTCTCCGTCTACTAACTCCCTTGTCAATCGGACTCTGGATCCGGGGTCGCCCGTCCCAAAATCCCCAGAATTGCTTTTTTCCATACCCGTATCCGTTAGGAATCAGGTGCGCTATCAGTCCTCCTCCCTCACCATAACTCGCTGTTGCATAGCTCCGTGCGGATCCTCTCTTCACTGACCTTCTTCCCACCCACTCGTTGTTGGACCTGACTTTAGAATCCGGGTCGCCCTCTTGACAACCCCGGATTCGAGTCTCCCCTCGTTAGATTCCGCCCATGAACAATCACAAGGCACTTGGTTATCTCCTTCCACTCTCCCTCTCCACCATAGCTTTATGCAACAGGCTTCCCTTCCACCTCCATTTGTACAACCTTTCTTCCAAAACTGACATCACTATTCGATTCGTCCAGGGCCAAACTCCCGGGATCGCACCTTACCCTTCTCGATTCCAAAAAGGATCTAGAGGTTTGTGCCTTCTTGACTGCGCCCAAACTCTCAGCCACCATCTTCGATTCAAATGCACTTGGCGCCCCGTTGCGTCCACGTTCTTTCCTCGTTGCCTCACCTGCTACGTTTGTGCATTCTTGACTGCGCCCAAACTCTCAGCCACCATCTTCGATTCAAATGCACCTGGCGCCCCATTGCGTCCAGGTTCTTTCCTCGTTGCCTCACCTGCTACGCCTTAGTGCCCGTCACTACTGTTAGCGCAGCCCAACCGACCGCAATAGCCCTACAGCGCCTCGCCTGATGCCTCAGCACTCCCATCTCCTCTCTTGTCTTCACTCGGTCGTCTGATACTCGTCTCCCCCGTTCGCTTAGCGTTGTCCCCGGTGTGGCCCTTCATGCCCAACTTGCAACGTGGAAGGGAAAACTCATATTTAGACGGAAACTTATCAAATAAAACTGAAAATTTTAGAATTTGACAAACATTGGAATGATAATTTATAAATATGAAGGATTTTTTTTTTATGAAATGTTTTTTCAACTTTCATTTCTCGCGGGAATTTGTATGTTGAAGTGTATCCTCCAAATCACACTTATGGACTCTCGGCCCAGTCTTGGACCCAGTAGCACCCCAAATACATAACAAAAGACAAAAAAAAAAATTGAAGCAAGCGGGCCCGCGTTTGGACTCCCTCAGCAAAACCAAGGGTGATAGTCCCGCAGGACCCTTGACCCCTCAGCTTCTTCAATGCTCCACTGCTCCTGCGGCGCCGTCCGCTGGCCTCGATCCCCATACCTCCGCCGTATAAGTCCAGCACCGTAACCTATAGGGCTAAGCCTAAGCCTGGTACCAGCCTGCGCGAAATTCTATATAAAGCGGTGTACCGCTGATGCTAAAAAAAGACCTCAATCATATTTGTACCTGCAATCAGCCCACCTCCACTAGGCGTCCCTGCCGGCTAGCCCCCACTACGCCGTGGCCACAACCCACGCCAAACCCACTGCCTGCCATGCGAGGCAACACAACGGCCAACCTTCTAATTCTTTAAATTACTTGGCAATCAAACCCGAACCGGACATCTATGCCTGCGTCATGATCAAGGAGGGGAAAAATCACACGCGCGCCTTAAGACTGCGCGCCCACTCACGCTCTGTCCTATTCAACCATCCTAGTAGTGTAACCCACTGACTTAGCCGCGACTCGCGCGACATATCTAGATGTTTCAAACTTACTTCCTGTTACTTGCAAAAACTAGGGCGGATACCCTTGTCAGGGTATTCGCACCGACATCGTAGACTTTCGAGGTCAGCGACTTTTGACCACCATTGTTGGGCCCTACGTTGCGACTCGTACTCACCCCCGTACGAGTACAAGTTGTACTCATTTCTTGTACGCTACTCGTACTCAAGGCCCGTACGAGTTTTTTTATTTTTTTTTACTGTTTTTATTTGTTTTCTCCAACTCTAATAAGAATCTGCAGATGGTGCTCAGGCAAATGTTGCTTTTTTTTGGATGTTACATCACATATATTTTTTTCGGATGTTTTTGATGACCTTTTTTTTTTTTTTTTTTTTTTTTTACGGGTCGTACGGGGTCGTACAGGTTCCCGTACAGATATTCTCTGTACATTTCGTACGAAAAGGCCCCGTACATGTACGTTCGGTAACCTAGGTTGGGCCCTTGGGACAGGAAGGCAACAAGGTCTCTCTCCATGCGAGTTAGAGTGACCCGTTCTCGAGTGACCCCTTCTCGTATCTTGAAAAACTGGGATTACTCTTTCTGCCCTTCTTCCTTTGAATTTAGTCTGTGGTTCAGGAGAGGAAGGCGGAAGGTGGGATTGCAACCCACAAGACCACAGTGAGACCTTATAGGAGGTTCACCCACCGATTGCGGGAGCTCTGCCGGAGTCTAGGCAAGACTCTGGAGGCAGGGAACTTTATGGTAAGCCGACGCGATCTCCCTTTGGATCCCGTATATCCCTATTTATACTACCCTTCATTCAGTTTGATTGGGTTTTCACTTTTTGTATATTTTGTTCATTTTAATTCAGGATATTAATTGAATCAGAGAGGAACTCTACTATGTCTGTTTAATTTCGTCCACCTACAATGAAAATTACTATTTTTACATGGGATGATTTGAAATGGGGCTGGAGATGACGTCCTCCTTACTGAAATAGGGTTGTAAATGAGGTCTTCATGACTGATCCTGACGCTTTGATTGTTTGCCTAAGACATTAAAATGGTCCTGGAGATGAGGTTCACCTTATTGATCGGGTCGCTTTGCTTGTTTACCTAAGACATTGAAATGGGGTCGGAAATTAGGTCCTCCTTACAAATGAAATCACTTTGCTTATTTGTCGAAGATATAAAAATAAGCTTGGAAATGAGGTCGTCCTGATCGATCCGGTCGCTTTGCTCGTTTGCCTAAGACATTGAAATGGCATTGGAGATGAGGTCCTCCTGATTAATCCGGTCGCTTTGCTCGTTTGCCTAAGATATTGAAATGAGGTTGGAGATGAGGTCCTCTTGGCTGATCCAGTCGCTTTGCTCGTTTGCCGAAGACATTGAAATGAGGTTGGAGATGAGGTCCTCCTGACTCATCTAGTCACTTTGCTCGTTTGCCTACGACATTGAAATGGGGTTGGAAATGAGGTCCTCTTGACTGATCAAGTCGCTTTGCTCGTTTGCCTAAGACATAGTCATCCCACGTGATGCGACAACATTCTGGAGTTGAGCGAGGAGGAGCGTTCTAATTAGATTAGGGTTCCTCTTAAACCGTCTTTGGCACGACTTTAGGATCTGACGTACATGTCTTGTTTGTATGTTTCAAAAATGAAGTAACATCAAATATAGGATCATTAAAGAGTGTCGAGGGCTCTGCCCATATGTTAAATAAGAGGTCTCATTGACACTATTTTTTTCTATGAGTTGCCCTTCTCATAACAAAAAGTGAAGCTCAAACTTTTCGGTTGTATCAAGGGTGAGAATAATAGTTTATCATACTTCGATATTGAGTGCAGACAAGAACGTTTGTGTGTGTCAAGTTTGGTGTTTGTTGGGGTCTTGGAGTTCACTAATTTGGCCAACCCTGAAAAATCCTGAAAACTTAAAAGAGTGAATTTTGCATGAAAACACACTTTTGCCTTGGGGTTTAAGGCCCCTTTGATCAGTTAAAAATATATATATATATATATATATTATTGGTTTATTTGGTTTCCACTCTATGGACTGGTGATAAATCTGACGTAAAAGGTATGGGTTGTTTATTATAATGACCCTAAAAAAATCCTGAAAATTTAGGGCTCTGTTTACCTCTTTTCTCAATTAGTAGCGCTACATCGAATATAGGATCATTGAGGCGTGTCGAGGGCTCTACCCATATGTGAAATAAGAAGTCTCATTGACCCTCTTTTTTCTAAGAGTTGTCATTCTCATAGCAAAAGGCGTAGCTCAAAAGTTTTTGTCATATTAAGGGTGAGAATAATAGTTTTAGCAGACACACTGATTGAATAAAAAAAACTTGTTATTAGTTAAAATAGTACATTATTTTTAAAATACTATGCTTTCACATAATGTGTAACATGAAAAAAGTTTGTTATTAGTTGTTTTGTGTTGCGGATACATCCTCCACGAACCCTTTAATCACAATGGTTGTATATTTCATAAACTTTAATGACATAAGAGTTGAACTCGTTTATGACAAGTCATGACATACCATTAATATGTTTGTGATACATCCGCCACCAATTCTTTTGGACAAGTAATAAGATATCAGTTTGCTCACTTCTCGTCATGAAGGACTAAAATTTTAAATATCAACAGAAAAATTCTCAAGAGAAATGAAAGTTGAAAAAATATTTCATAAAAAATTAAAAACTTCATATTTAGAAATTATCATTCCAATGTTCGTCCAATTCTAAAATTTTCAGTTTTATTTGATAAGTTCCCGTCTAAGTATGAGTGTTCTCTTCTAATTACATTTATTTGTTCAAGCTGGAATGAAAGTCAGGACAAGTTTATTAAATGTTTTAATTCAATTTTTATTCTACTACAAGAAATATCTTCTAATTTATATGGGATTAACCTATTTATGATTGAAAATAATTACTTAGTATGACAGTCCAGCAACAGAAAAATTCCCACAAGAAATGAAAGTTCAAAAAATATTCCATAAAAAAAAAATCTTCATATTTATAAATTAGCATTCCAATGTTTGTCAAGTTATAGTATAAAATTTCCATTTTTATTAGATAAGTTATCGTCTAAATATGAGTTTTTCCTTCTAACTACATCTATTTGTTCAAGATGGAATTAAAGTTTGGATGAGCTTGTAAAATTTTGTAATTAGATTTTCATTCTACTACAACAAATATCTTATAGTTTAAATTAGATAAACCTATATATGACTAAAAATCCTTACTTAGAATGACAGTCCAATTAAATTATTTCATTAACTCATTCAAATTTTCATTCCATCTCTAAGATGCAATCCAAATAAAAAGGGATACCCCATTCTTGGAATGAAAGTTTGGAAGTAAGATGATAAATTTCAAAATTGGAATGACATTTTTAAAGATGGAATGAAACATTAAAATTTAGAATGTAATTTAATGATAAAATGATTATTTAATTCTATAAAATTCTTTCATTGAATTTAAATATTTCATGAACTCATCTAAACTTCTATTCCATGTTTAACACGTAGTTCAAATGAAAAGGGATACTCTATGCTTGGAAGAAAATTTTTCAAGTGAGACGAAAAATTGTAAAATTGAAATAACATTTTTTAAGATGAAATAAAATTTAACATTTAAAATATAATTTTACTATAAAATGATTATTTAATTTTGAAATTTTTTTTCTGTAGATCGGAATAATATCATTGAAGTTTGAGTAACATGCAGTACTTATTGTAAGGGTCATGGATTTTAACTATTTGACAATTATATGAGAAAATGATTTGTAGGGGATACTATTTTATTTGTAATGAAATGTCAATTCATCTCGATGAGGGTACTGACAAAGAGAACAGGTGCATTACCTAGAGATGTTACCAGTTACCGATTGTAGGATCGAACCTTTCAGTCAGCAACTGGTATCTCGGGATAATGCGTCTAACCACTTCACTCCGTCCGACGCATTTTTGCAATAAGAAATGTTGAATGGCATTATCGTAATATTGACATCTGGTATAGTATTGAACCCGTCGTCCAATTCATACTTAAAGACAAATCAGCTCTAGGCGATGACATTGGCAAAGTGGCCAGACCATGATTGTACTGGGCGACGCTACAATTGTTGATTGTATCATTTATTATCTACACAACAACTAGCAACATCACTAGGTACAATGCGTTTGATTTCTTCTCCAAGCCCAATGCTTTTTCACGACCTTCGCAAGGCCTAATGCGCCTCTACATAACAACTTTTAAGATCGCAAGGCTTAAATATCATTTTACAACCATCAAATGACTCAATGAGGACAAAAACATATCATATTATACTAAATTATTTGTTAAGTATTCAAAAAATTCTGCAAATTTTAACAAGTAGAACTATAAAATTTGATCGAAATCAAATTTTTTATTTATAAGAGTTCGATACGAAATATCCTGAATAATTTAATGCACAAAACTTCAAAGTGACATTTAGTTTATAATTCCTATGTTTGAAAACTTTGAATAAAATGTGAACGTAGCTCATTCAAATGAGAGTTCAATTTGATTAAGAACATAATATCATTGTAATCAGGGTAACCGGTGTTCGGGAC
>BFEA01000124.1:876549-887023 GCA_003427395.1 Chara braunii
CCCTACCATGCTGTTGATCTCTCTATCGGGGTGTCACAATCTTTTGCAGTTACTTTACACGATGAAATAGGCACGCCGTTCTACGAAGCCCAACAACGCAGTCTGCACTTGGTGGTGGAGAGCAACCAGCCTCATGTTGCATCTGCAGCACTGGTGGAGGAAGAAGTGCGGGATGCTGTGCCGGCAAATACATCACTAGTGATTCAGGCACTTCACCAAGGCACGGCCATTATCCGTGTCAGGCTTGCCGACAGACCGGAGGTTAGTGATTATGTTGCAGTTCAAGTGGGAGCATATGTGAGTCCTCGCAATCCAACTTTGCATGTTGGAGGGCGCATCAACTTCACAATTGGTGGAAGGGCGGCAGGGATTGCCTCAGGCGAACGGGGAAAATGGGTGTCAGGCAACGATAAGATTGTGAAAATAAATCCTCACACAGGCAAAGCAGAGGCAGTTGGGAGGGGGACAACAAGAGTGTTTTTCACCGGCCCACGCATAACTGTAGATACCACAGTCTCTGTGGTTCAGGTAGCATCATTAAGCATCAGCAGACCGGAGGGGAGCGGTCCAATTACAAATGTCGGCGATAAAGTCTACTTGTTTCCTGTTTCGTTCAGCTACAAGTCTGTACTGAATGATGGCTCTCCTAAGGACCAGTCCATTGCATTCACCTGCGAGCTCGATCCTCCGTACATAGGGATGGTGAGTGCCCGCAGGGATCCAGAGTCGGGACAGTCATCATGTGTGTTGCATCCCTACTCTCCGGCAGATCTGCAGTTGGATGTCAAGGGGCAGCCTCGATCGTGGCATCAGTATGATCTTGGAGGTGCAGCCTCTGGATCTATTCCGTTGATTGTGATGGCTGTTGTGGAGGGCCCCAGTGGATCTCTTGTTAAGGATAGGGTGACCCTGAACTTTGTTGGAGGCTTTACGTTGGCGAAGGAGGCACCGTCTCAGGTTACTTTGTTCCCGAGAACTAATCGCTCCATGGTGGTGCTTGTTGGAAACGTCGCGTCGGTCGATGTTTCATGGAGTAGGAAGGATGCATTGTCGGTGAGGGACATCAGTCGTCTGGATGAAGCGCCGGGATTGGCCGGAAAAGCGAGGTTCGAGGTCAAAGTCCTTCAACAAGGAGCTCCATTTGCCGACGTGCTCGTCTTCACYTCTCGTGAKACGGGGCARCAGTTGGAGCTTCCTGTCACCTTCAGGCCTGACGATACAAAATCGGAAAGAGAAATATCGATCGTCTCTAGCATTGTGACCACGGTTGCAGTTGSGGCAGTGGTGATGTTGCTTGTATGGGTGTGTGCATGGTCCATGGATCAACCTCAAGTAATTCCTCCCCCTCCACCAGGTTCGATGATCTCTCCTCCCGGACGTGCCACTAGTCCAGCAACACCTCCCAGTGGCACTAGCACTTTCGGACGTACTACTCCAGTGCAGCAGCCTTTCGACACCCAACTGCGCTCACCCTCTCCATCCCGACCCGCTGTGCAGTCGCCCCCGTATACAGAGCATCTCAGCAGGACAATTCAACGAACACCGTATTTCGATAGGGATATGGCAAGGCGCTTCGACCCCACACGGACATACTAGGGTCTCATAGAGGTGCTATGGTGGGTGAGGGTGATACTGTATTCCCCTCCCCCCTCACCAAATTCAGTTTTGTAACTTCAGTTTTGTTACTCTTGTTTCTTCACCTGTCGGAGCACCAAAGCCTGTGATGTTAGCATTGCAATTCCTCGAGTCTTTTCCTTTGTTTTTCACTTAGTGCAGCAGATGTTCCCTCCATCCTCCCGGTCTCTCAATCAATTGGCTGCGCGGATCCTTGCTCATGAGAATGATGCCTGGTAGGTGGTTTGTTCGTCAGGCAATGTGGCACCCCATTTGTTGTTCAGATCTGGCACAAACTGCACAAAACGAGTGGTTCAAACTGCACAAAACGAGTGGTAGTCTGTCTACCAGTGTGGAATCATGGGAGGACGATGGAGATGGGCAATGGAAATGATGTCAAGGTAAGAAGGTAGTAGCAGGTTCGAATTGAAATAGGTTAAAGGGTAGGGATGCTTTTTCTGCTTGTTAGTTTCATGTTTCATTAGTTAGGGAACAGTGCCTCAGAAGAGTGTGACAGGTAAGCGAACACAGTAGAAGTAGCAGGAACGGTAGTTTCGTCAGTGCATGATGTGGCATCCAGATTCTATAAAGTGGCGCAGCTCGGGAGAGTGGAAGGTGAGGGTTCTCAATAGTATGAGTCGTTAGAGAGGAAGGTAGATTTCTGGTAGCCACGGATCTTTGTTTTGGAGCGGAAGAGATCTGAATCCCATCGATTGTAGTTTCTCATGATCACGGCTTCATCGCTTTGTTAACTAACCTGAGTGCATCAGGGCAAGTCATGATCCATACCCGTGTTCTGTTCTTGGTTCTTATGCTTTGAAGTTTGAGCAGTACTGAAGTTTCTGGTTTAGTTTCAAGCAAATCACTTTGCCTCTTCCCCCTCTCCTCTGATTGTGAACTGTGTGTGTGTTTGTGTGTGTGTGTGTGGGCGGGGGTGTGGGTCGGTGGGTGGGTGGGGGTGGGTCGAGGTGGCTGCGGTTGGACGGGTGTCGGGTGGTGTGTGTGTGTGTGTGTGTGTGTGTGTGTGTGTGTGTGTGTGTGTGTGTGCGAGTGTGTGCGTGGGTGCTTGCGTGGGTGCATGAGAGCTATAGACCGTAGAGCATTGTGGATATTGCTCCCAGTGAGAATAGAAGAAGAAGTGGAACCTATAAAATATAGAGTATTTCAGATATTGCTCCCGAAAGGTGTGTGAAACAAATGAGAATAGAACAAGAAGTGGAAGCTAGAAAATATACAACATATGTTCATCTTTTGTATAAGGGGTGTCACAAAAGTCTGTATTCATGATTACTTCCCCTCCCATCACTAAAGGTTTGGGTGGAGTCAATGGCCGTCGCTGCACCCATCACCAAAACTGCTAGAATGGATAAAGATACAACCGCCATTTTCTTGTCTTTTTCACATTTGGTGTGTGGTGTGGTGGGGTTCAACACCACGCATCTAGTATTGATGGTGGTTTAAACCATGGTAAACCACCAGTATCTCCTACTCCCGTTTTCGCATGCTAAATTTTGCCCGACCCTGAACGACAGAGCTGTTCCAGGGCCCAGGCCTACTGGTCGATGATGTGTTCGGAATCTCCACAAAACACGCATTGGAATTTGTCCATGCGATCCTGCCAGATGTTTTGATTCAAGCCTAGTAGGGTCTCCCAGGGCCTGCCTTCCGACCGTCCTGGGTGCCATCCACCCCTTCTGGGAGGTGATCGACTAGAGTTAGGGCGGTTAGACGGGGGACCTTGACCCCTAACTCCCTTTTGGTGGTCTCTGTTGCCGCCACCCCCCTGGCCACTTGGCCTTCGACCACCTGCGATCTGGCGACCTTTGCAGCGGCCTCGTCCATCTCCTTGCGGCCTCCCTCCGGCTGCGACGACAATGTAAAAACTCCCTCTCTTTGTACTGCTGTCCTCCTCATTCAATGTCAATATAGGGGACTTTTTGTGCGCCACCTTCCGCCATAGTCAATATGAGGCTATCTTTGACCTTGACTTGGCTAGAGATTGTGCGACCCTTCCACTTTTTCCCCTTTGCTAGGTCCTTATGCTAGAAAGTGGTAACTGGCATGGACTTGGCGGCAAAAGCAACAACTTCTCTACTGAGGATATCGTAAGTCATCCCAGACTGTTGTCTCTTGTTAAAGAAGTGTCATTGCAATTGCTCGGGCAACGCTCAATAGAAGAGATGGACTAGGTGTGTAACTATTGACAATTATATGTCATGCTCACTTACCCATAAAGCAAATAACTTCTCTAGACTAATCAACAGAAAAATTCCCACGAGAAATGAAAGTTGAAAAAACATTCCATAAAAAAAAAATCCTTCATATTTATAAATTATCATTCCAATGTTCGTCAAATTCAAAAATTTTCAGTTTTATTTGATAAGTTCTCGTCTAAATATGAGTTTTCCCTTCCACCTACATCTATTTATTCAAGATGGAATGAAAGTCTGGATGAGTTTATGAAATATTTTAATTAAATTTTCATTCTACTCCAACAAATATCTTCTAATTTAGATTGGATTAACCTATTTATGACTGAAAATCCTTACTTCGAATGACAGTCCAATTAAAATATTTCATGAACTCATCCAGACTTTCATTCCATCTCTAGCATGCAGTCCAAATAAGAAGGGATACTCTATTCTTGGAATGAAAGTTTGAAAGTAAGATGAAAATTTTTAAAATTGGAATCACATTTTATAAGTTGGAATGAAAATTTAAAATTTAGATTGTAATTTTATTATAGAATGATTATTTAATTCTGGGAAATTTTTCCGTTGATCCAGTTCTTGCCTCTGCGGGCAAAGGTACGAGAACGGCGTACTTACTAAATTGATCTATTACGACCATGACTTGACTTTTTCCATGCCTACTTCTAACCCCTGTATCCTTGAAGTCAATGGAAACAGACTCTCCGGGTCCTGCTGGGATAGGGAAACCTTAGGGTCTAAGAAGACCTATTGCGCTGACAAACTTTGCAGTCGCTGACATACTCTATACAGTTGGCTTTCATGCCAGGCCATGTATATGACATCGATAGGTTGGCTAATGTCTTTTGTAAGCCGAAGTGTCATTTTGTATCATGGCATTCCCCTAGGATCAAGCTACAAATCTCTTCACTATTACGAACGCATAGTCTATCAACGACATTGGTCTTTTCAAAGAGTAGCCCGTTTGTGGTCCGATAATCTGACTCGATGTTAGGGTTTTTCTTAACTGTCCTTAGGAGATCACCATAAATCGGGTCTTGAGCATATGCGTCTTTTATTTTTTGTTGTAGATCTGCCCCTATGTCCAAATAATGCACTATTGCCCCAAAGTAATCATCTCCCCTACTTAGGGCATCGACTACCACGTTATACTTACCTTTCATGGGCTTGAGCTCAAAGTCAAACTGGTCTTTCTCTGTTTTCCACCTAGTCAACTGGAGCATCATCTTGGCTTGCGTCTTCAACCATCTTAGTGTTTCATGATATGAGTAGACATTAAAGCATCTCCCACTATGAAACACCCGCGAACGCGTCCGCGGGGTCCAGCTCGGATGGCGGCCGTATATACGGCCGCGTGCACGACCGACTTGGTCTGCGCCGCGGACGCGAATTTACCATATTTTTCCTGAATCAAATAATGGGTAAACAAAATTAAAAAAATATGGGGTTGTAGAGATTTTTAATCCCTACAACCCCATAGTTTTTTTTTTTGAAAAAAGATAAGTTTTTAGAATTATAAAAAACAGAAAAGGTGGAGAAGAGAAATTCAAAACAAAATTAAAAAAAAAGTTTTTTGGGGGGGACGGATTTTTGGTTGGCAGTTCTTTGTATTCTTCTTTTTTACGTTTTTTTTCTTTGGAATGGGAATATATATATATATATATATATATTTATTTATTTATTTATTTTTTCGGGGCCTTTTAATATTTGTATGTAAACATGTGTGTGTGTGCGTGAAAGTGTGTATGTGTGTGTGTGTGTGTGTGTGTGTGTGTGTGTGTGTGTGTGTGTGTGTAAACATACTCACAGTCTACTTCTTACCCCGTGAAAGTCCGAACAGGCAGTGCGGACCAGTCCACAATAATCATGAGCGACGTCTCGAACAACTTATTATAACATAAACAGAGAACTAACTATTACTTGGCTTTGTCCTGGCAATCATAAAAGAGGCTTCCGAATATACTCAGCCTTTTGTCTTGCTATGAAGACAGGAACACTGCGATCCCCAATCAATTAGCAAACAAAGACCATGGCATTAACGTACAAGGAGTGTTTGACACGCAATGGAGGCGGAGTAGCTATATGGGGTTGGGGAGGGGGAGCTGAATGTTTCTTTAGAGAAGCGGTATTCAGAGAAAGCGAGAGGGCAAGGGTAAGGTCGGTAGCATATTAGGTAGATGCACATCGAAGACTGGGCGGGAGATGTGGAGTGGTACGTAATCGTCTATTTATGAGTGGGGAAGTGGGAACTAGTTAGATTTCAGTCAAGGAGCAGTTGTCACATAAATTATTCAACAAAAATAAGGGCAGGGCGATGTATATCTAATCCAACGGTAGTAGCTTTAGGTTTTATAGCAAGTGAAGTGGAGGCGAGAGGGAGGGGGCGGATGGGGGAAGGGGTAAGCTTTTATAAGAGCACGGGTCTGATGTAGCTGCATATGATAAAGGAACGTGTTATAGGACGCCCATGCGTATATTATGTATCCAATAGGTGCTTTTGAAATGCAATAGGATTTTATATGTAGCGTCGTAGAAATAAGAGGCAATGTTGTGTAGATAAGTGTGAAGAAGGAAGGAGATGGGCGAAAAAAAGCCTTATTATATAACAGTGAATGGCGTGATTCATAAAAGGCATGCATAAGGCCGAAAAACTACTAAGCGTGCAAAATCTTTTGGGAAGCGATAAGACATTTTCAGTACGTGAGAAACAACTATCAACATCAAATGGTACAGGGTAGTGTGTTTAGCACCGGCGGACAAAACTTGATCAATTATTATTAAAGGGTAGCTTTTAGGGCAGCCGTAGATACGCCACCTGTTTAAAAGTGCAAGCGTTATTGCCCGTCTGTCTTAAGAAGTGGGTATCGGAGTAGAAATAGTTGTTGTTCAGTCATCGAATAAACCCTTTTGCGTAGCCGCGTGAAGTAAAACATGCGAAGTCTTTTGGGCGAAGCACAATATTACACACGATAGAAGCGAATATAAGTATGCGTGAATTCTTTGATCATCCAAACGCAAGGATACGAGGCACGGGTAAGGGTTTATGTCTTCTGCGAGGTACATGTATCAATCAAGTAAATTTATACACGGTGAAACAGAGACGTGCTTGGTTACTTATTTTAAGGGGGCAAAAAACAGCTTTCTGGCGACCTTGAACAAACTACAGACAGTACTAGCAATAGTTAGTATTGGTTCAGTTATAGTCACGAGTAGTATATTGTCGAAAAATGAATGTCGAGAGAATTAGCACAAACCCAGCGCATAGTGATGGTTAGATGGGCGGCTAGCTTGGGCGTGAGTGGTCTTGTCAGCAGGGGAGTCTACCCCTGCTTAGCGACTGGATCAGAGATCCGGGTATGTGTGGGGGGGGGTTGTGTACGCAACACGGCTATCCCATTTGCATGGGAAACATGACACAACACATCACAATCAAGAGCGTCCCGTCAGAAGATAATTAGATAGCCATTTTGGCTATGTTGTGGAGCAGCCGTGGGCGTTAGGGGGTCTATAGGGGGAGTTTGGTCAGAGAGGAGCAAACAATTAGCCGATTAGTGTTAGCGGGTTAGAAGTTAGGAAAGGGCAAAAAAGCCCAGTCATAGGGGGGGTGCACGCTCTAAAGCGCGCTTTTCGCCGCATAGCACCCATAGCGGCTCATTAGAGGGATTAGGATTAGTAAGCTCCTGTTAGCAGAGGGGTTGAGTAGGGGAGGGGGAGGAGTATGGTAGGGGGCAAGGGGGGATAAGGCAATGTGAGTATTAGAGGTCCATACCTGAACTGTCATGGTCGGTGCCGCTAGACAGTCAGTCGCCGCCATAGCTCCAAGCGAGGCTTATGCAGCGCGGAGTCAGGTGGCAAGCACTTCAAGCACAGCGGTTAGTGTATCATACGTGTGCTATACCGGACACAGGTATGGGATCAATTTGGAGGTTGAATCCCAGTGGGCAAGAAAGGCAAGAGGAATTGCCAAGCAGGTAGGTCCGACTGCAGGAGTTCGAAGAGCATGCGTGGGCACAGTGCTAAGAAGGCATAGTAGCAGCAAGCTCGCCTGACTGCGTGTGGTAGATGTTGGAATGGGCGCGCTGGCGCAGTATATATCCTGCGATCCATGGTGGGAGGGTTGTAAGCTCTTGCTATAGTGGGGATAGAGTAAGGCTGAGAATGTAAGCGTGGCTCCATTTCGGAGGGGTTGGGGTTGACTTCTTTGCAGATAGCGGCATTGGATGGAGAGGAGGCAGTTCCGGGGTCGTCTAGTATAGGCAGATGGGGTTGGGGATGGGTGCTTACTTTGGTATGGGATCATTACAACCATAGGTGCATATGCGTGGGTACGCATTGTGGAAGGGGTGACGGGGTACTGTGAGCGGTAGGTCATATGGTCCATTTGTCGTGTATGCAGCCTCATTGTGTCGTCACTCTACTTGTTGTTTTTGCTTGCACATCAGTGCGTGCAAGTCGTGGATTGCTTGTTGTTTTGGGAGAAGGTCAGGCTATGGTGGAGGGTGGGAGTGGCATGGTTTGTCTGTCTTGTTTGCTTGTCCATCTATCACGTAGCGGATCAGCCGCGTCGTTTCGAGGTAGTGCCTTTTGAAACGTGTGATTGTCGTAAGCCTTCGTATGGTACTCGAGAGCGGGTGTCTTTTCTCGGTCCCTAAGGCTCGTCGGTAGTTTTTTTAAAAAAAACTTAATTCTTTGCATTGGGTCGGGGTTCTTATTGGGATACAGTAAAGATGTATAGAAATATTCAGAATATGCGGGTGTACCGGTCTGCAACTGCGGCAACAAAAATTTGTTCCCTGGCATACTGCATCAGGGGTGATATCCAGTAATCGGTTTGTGTATATAGTGCAGGTATATATTGGAAAAAAAGGAATTTGCGGTGTGCATGTATATATATCGTCAAATAGAACTGCCCGGTATATATTATTATCTCTTTTGAGCGAGGAGTGGTGGTTCCCAGGTTTTATTCTGAAAAGAACAAATTATTGATTTTTATTTTTCTTAAACTTTCTCTTTTTATTGTAAAAATTTATTTTCGATTCTATTTATTTATTTATTGTAAATATATATTTTTTCATGTTATTAAAAAAGTTTTACTATATTATTTTTATTTAAAAATTTTAAAATTTATTTATTTATATATATATATATATATATATATATAAAAAGGCTTTTTTTAAAAAAAAGTTATATAATTACTTTGTTGTTAAAAAAATTATTATGATTATGTATGATGATTATTTAAAAGTTCTTATGTATGTGTGTGTGTGCGTGTGTGTGTGTGTGCGTGTGTGTGTGTGTGTGTGTGTGATATTTGTTACTAAACCCCCACGTCAGTCGACGTGGCGAGCTGCGCAGAAAAGACACTTCAAGAAACATACAAAAAAATAAATCGTCCACTTCATATGGCATGACCAAAACAAGCAAAAAGCACACCGACAAGGCAGGGACACACTTAACAGGGCAAACAACACGCTGGCAAGGAAGGGAGGCACTGTGATGAACAACAAGCGGACGAAGGCTAGAGGGCACGGGGGAGGCAGGGGGGGCAAACAAGCAGCATGTAACAGGGCGAACAACACAAGGCAAGGGAAGGCATGGTGGAGGCAGGCGGGGAGACAAACCGCCAAAAGCAGCAGGGAAACAACAGCGAGCCAAACAGCAGCAAGGCAAAAGTAGCAAACAAAAAACTAAGTATGACAAAAAGACACAGGCCAAAAAAAATAAAGATGAAAGATTGTTTCGTCGGAGTTGCACCGACTCATCAGGAGGCTGAACCCTCGACAATCTGCGGAATCCCCATATTTGATGGTTTGGGTCATGAACCCTTTGACCCTTGTTGAAGGCAGATTGTGCCCAAGAGGAACATAGCAGCGGGGCAGCAACCCTGTGAAGCACCAGGCAACACAGTAGAGGCAACACGGCCGCACAACGCCAAAAACGACTGCAAGGAACGACATGGCACGCAGCGCAGCAGCCGGGTAGTGAAGCACAAGGCAACACAAGCAAGGCAACAGCACTGCAGGGGACGACACGGCGAGTGACCCAACAGCAAGGCAACCATGGAGCGGAGCACAAGGCACCAGCACCAAGGTAACCAACCGACAGGGGACACAAGCGGCAGGCACGGAAGGCACGACCAACGGATGAGCAGCATGGCAGTTGAGCAGCGAAGCGCAAGGCAACACCAACAACACGGCCACACCGCACAGCGAACGCATCAACCCGCAAAGAACCACACGCGAAGCAAGCAAGACAGGCAGCAGGGCAGCGGCGGAGCGCAGACGAGGACGTCCACACATCCAACACGGAGCAAAGCAGCACATGACCTACTCACATCACGATAGAACCTCGCAAACTGTTGGTTCCCACCACCCGCTGAGCCAGGGGGACACTCTGACGACCATCCGTCATCACCGACACGCAACACAGACATCCCGAACCGAGCGCCCCCCCTAAGAGTGCAGTTGGCACTCCGAACGAGGAACCACCGACTGCTTGGCACTACTTAAGGGTGCTCAGTTGGGCGCACAGAAAAATACTTAGAAAAAAACGGATGGAGGACAAACAACAGGAGAAAGACAGACAGGCATAAAACTCATTGAGTGTGTGTGTGTGTGTGTGTGTGTGTGTGTGTGTGTGTGTGTGTGTGT
>BFEA01000124.1:1017075-1029968 GCA_003427395.1 Chara braunii
AACACACACACACACACACACACACACACACACACACACACACACACACACACACACAGATGCACACATGCACACATGCATAAACATGAGCACATCCATACACACGCATGCACGCACACACACACACTGAGGGACAGAGAGACAGGCAGAAGGAGAGGACATGGGAGAGTGAGGAGGTAGAAAAGGAGGAATTTGAAGGGTTGGAAGGGGGGGGAAGGACTGGACTAGGCATGCTCTAGCACTTGGTTGGAGGAAGGGGTCCAAGCGGTCTCTAAGGTTACCAGGCTACCAGCAACGTAGAGGAAGAAATTGTTAGGGCTTTGTAATCGCTGAAATCAATATCATACCAAAGGGCAATAGGTGCTCATCTCAAAGTCTTTCTGGATAGAACACACTGTCTGTTCCTTTGCTTTTTCTTAGCAGACTCAAGCAGAGAATCCAGAGATAACATAAACATGGAGGGCCAGGGACTCAGAGCATTTGTCTTGGTTGGTTCTCAGGATGAAGGGAGAGGCAGGGAATGAGCATTTTTATTTTTCTTTTTTTTTTTTGAATGAGCATTTTTTTGAGAGAAAGAGAAACCTTACAACATCCACGTAGCAGAGAACAACACGGAGGCGAAAACCTTTCTGGAGCTCGCGAATTCGATAATAAAGGTACTCCGGATGCAGCAGGTGGTAGCGCAAGCTGCTCACACACAACAAACGATATGCCATGTAGGATGATTTAGCAAATTAGCAGTATTGTTCAACTGTTGACCTCAATCATTCTCGGAGAACCAGCCAACGTCAGCATCAATGGCACAGTCTGCATCAGAGTCGCCGCATTTTCTTGCCACTCGAATACCCTTACAAGTGTATCCGCCCTGGTTTTTGCAAATGACAGAAAAAGAGTTTTGATTTGAAACTTGGGGGAGTGAAAGTTGAGTGTGTCGCGCAAACCGCGGCCAGCTTTCCTTTTTATGACCGACTGTATGTTTAGAGGAAAAATAGGGAGTGTGTGGGTGCGCAGTTTTGAAGGCGCGTGTGATTTCATTTTCATTCTTCTTGTCCATGATTACAAAGCCGGCACAGTTGCCGGTCAACTTCTTGTCTTTGATTCAATTCAAGACTAAGTATTTTTTTTCTTTTGATCAGTACGTTTGACTGTGGCGTGTGTGCGCGCGCGGAGGCGACAGTTCTATGACCAGTGTCAGGCCTGGCTACGGGAGATGCAATTTTTAAAATGACTATTATCGGTTTTATCTGAGAAGACATTGGAACTCGCATAGTAGCACCTTTTTGTATCTAACCACCAAATGAGAATCCTCCCGCAGTCTTGGTGAAGACGTGTGTGGACGGAGTTCAGCACGACGAGGGTCTGGGCATTCGCTAGCGAGATTTTAAGACGGCCTCGAAAGGAGCGTTTAAATTTTTATGGAGATCGGCTTCGACAGCGGTGCGGTCTTTGTATGGTAAACGGAGTGAGCGGTGGAGTAAAACACGGATCAGGCCTCCGTGCGGTAGATGCGGGAGCTTGGCGGCCGTGAGTTCGGTCGATGGACCAAAGTGTGACTTTGCTTCGCTTTTATCGTACTGAGTCAGAGAGTGAATACTCTTAACGTGGAAAACGGTGTTTGCTATATCCAGCCTTGGGCCAGACACTTTCTGTTACGGTGTCGGACTTCCACTTTGCAGGTTCAGGGATTGAGGCCAGCAAGTGGCAGCGAAGGAGCGATGGAGTGTCTCGAAGGAATCGAAGGGTTGAGGATCCGGTGGGACTGTCCCCCTCGGTTTTGTGCGAGTCCCGACCGTGGGCCAACTGGCGGGACCAAGGGGTTGCCAGCAATCCCCCCTCCCCCTAAGTGTCGATTTTCCCTTTTTCTTATTCTTTAATTTTAATTTATTTTTTGGTGTCGGTCCCGTTTCTGAGACAAGGGACTAGTGCGGGTACCTTTAAATTGTTGGAATATGGACCTGAGTTCGAATCCGAATAGAATCTGAGGACTGAAAATAACTCTGAATTTACCTGGGGCTAGCCGGTTCCACAACTGTGCCTCGGGGCTGTTGCCCCATCACGAGTCCTTCGGGACATCTGTTAAAATTGGAACGATACAGAGAAGACTGCTATGACCCCTGCATCTGGCTCCAGGGCTGGCCATGTAACCAACAAGCCTAGCACATTTGGTAAGCCCATGAACTGTTGAAATACGGACCAGAGTTCGAACTCCACTGGAAACAGACGAGTGAAATACTACGATTCTGAATTACCTAGGGCAGGTCAGTTCGATGATCGATGATAACATCTCAAGACCGCTGCCCTTGCTGAGTAAAGTAGGGCTCGCCTGCATCCGATAGCAGTCGGGGCTAGACGCATTCTGGATAGTGGTAGTGTGAGTAGGTCCTGAGCGGACGTAATTGTGCCCGACCCGCTGGCAGAAGCGGGTGGTCCGACAGGCTGTTGAGCGATCTTTCCTTCTTTTCCCTTTTTTGGTGCGTACGTAGCTATTGTCGAAATATCCGATGCACTGTGCTGTCGAGAGACGGGGAGGAAGGAGAGTTGACAGCAACGAGAAAGAAGAGACGAGCAGGGCAGGGCCAGAGGAAACTCTGGTGGAGGCTCGCAGCGATGCTAGCGTGTAAACCGTTCGTCGGACTTGGGTGCAGGGGCTGAACCTTGGACGGAAAGGAGCAATAGGCGCGCTTGGCGGAAGAAGGGAAGAACAATGGCGAAGGTAAACATGAGCACGGGTGGAGGAAGCCGTTGCGCGACCGTTTCTTAACGGAACGGGTTGAGGGAAGATTTATTCCCGGGGTTCTGGCCCCGGGCGAAGCGAATGACGGTGTTAGATTTTCATTTAGTAAAAGCTACGGGGAGTAAGAGTGCGAATGAAAGTTGAACTACTCGGCCATTTCTCGACCATTTTTTACGAACTGAGGTTGTGATGGTGGGCGAGTTAGACAGTGAAGTCGGATTTTGGAGCTAGTGGGTGGCTTCGGCAGTACGGGGGTTTGGAGCTGCGCCTGAGGGGAGAAGCGTCGCATGGGAGATGTATCTCTTCTAGTGGAAGATTCGTTCCGATTTTGCTCATCCCATCGATGAAAGTAGCCTCCCTCTATCTCTCTAAGCGCATGGATGGAAAGCAGTGTATATTTCTATGCTCTCTCTCTCTCTCTCTCTCTCTCTCTCTCTCTCTCTCTCTCTCTCTCTCTCTCTCTCTCTCTCTCTCTCTCTCTCTCTCTCTTCCGCACGTGCGCGGGGGGCGGCATTCACATTTGAATGTTCCTTAGTCCATACTCACACCAGGATTTCTTTTCAAAGTATTTGTCTGTCGCGGTGTATCTCCCTATGTTTCTAGCGGAAGATTCATTCTCAGTTTATACTATAGATAGTTGGTGGTCATGGCTGGCGAGTAATGCATTTGGCCGCCATCAGGTGGAAGGTGCACTTCCGGGTTGACTAGCATTGAGAAGGGGGAACGAGAGCACGCAAAAGTAGAGTTGGGCTCGAACGAGAGAAGAAGAAAGATAGGGAGATGGCATATGAAGAATGTGATGAAAAAGGAGCCAGATGCGATGTGAAAGAGAAGGGGAGGATTCACGCAGCGGCAACTACTTACCTCATGGGAGCTGAATGTTTGTTCTCACGAGTACACTCGGGGTGCGCTCCGAACAGGTTACGATCCCAATAGAGGTATATAAGAGAGAGGGAGAGATAGAGAGTGACCACTCACCTTGAAGTAGTGGTTATGCGGGGAGAACCAAGGGATCATGAGCTGCGGTCCCGAAGGGCTGACAAGGGAGGTGGCCGGACCTGGATAAGGGAGTGGGCCAGGTGCGGTAGAAGGAAAAATAATAAATAAATGGACTGCATCTTTCCTTGTTCTGGCAGAAGATTCCGTCGCATTCCCTGATGTTGCAGTCATAATGGTTGTTCCGTTGGGGTAGTCATCAAGGTCACACTGAGATATGTGCCATCATTCGTTGTGGTCACCACCAGCCCATTGTCGCTGCTCATCTCACTACTGACTGCCATGTCGTCTCCATCGGGCTGATGTGCCTGGCCGCCTCTCAGTAGAAAGTTCATTCTCATTTTGTGCATCGGGAGGTGCGGTTAGGACCAAAGCAACGACGGAGTTTGAAGAGAGAAGAATTGGAGGAAAAGTTGAGGTCACGGGTGACCCATGTGTTGATTTGAACAAGATGTTGTTGCTAATAAATTTGGGAGATCACAACCTTTCTTAACAGAACGGTCGATCGAGTTTCAGGACTGTTGTTGCGGTTGTTTTGGGGGGTTGCCATTGCGACTTGTAGATTCGTCCGATTGTCATTTATGTTGCGCTTGGCCGCAGTTTGGCCAATTTATCACATATTTGGCCGCTATTGCGGACCCCTCAAGCATGACCAGGTTTCAAGGCCCTCTACGCGAGTCTGAGTGCACCCTTCTCGGATCTGAGCGACTAAAATTTTTCTTTTTTTGCCCTTCTTACTCTCAGTCTGATTTACTGGTTCAGAGAGGATGGCGGCAGGTGGGATTGGAAACCCGTAACCCGCGCAAAAGCCTCTGTGGGAGGTTCGCCCCACCGATTGTGAGAGCTCTGCCAGAACTTAGGTGAGGTTCTGGAGGCAGAGAACCGTCAGGTAACTCCCCTTTACCCTGTGTGAGCCCACTATGCCCATACCACAACATCTCTTTAGTTTGTCTAAGAGGTATGCATGCGTTCCCCTATGATGTTTATTTCTTTTCATAATCCAATCAGATTAAGTGAAAGGAATGCACGCGTGAATCTCAACTTTGGGTTGTGGTTGAAATCGGACTAAGGGATGAATTGGGGGAAGGTGGGAGAAAGGTGGTTTTGCATACATCTGACTGGGTCAATCAAAAGGTTGGGCACTATTTTTAAGCAGAATGACTCAGTGCTATGTTTCTTTTGGGCGTTTTCTGAAGGACCCGACATTGTTTCTAAGAAGAATGGTCTCGTTACTATGTTTATTTTTTAGGGCTTGCCTGTCTGACTTTTCAGACCAAGCATTGTTTCTAAGCATAATGGTTTGGTCTATCTGTTTCTTTTTTGGTGTTTCTGACTGATATTGGACAAAATGGTCCGACTTCATGCTTTCGTGTGACTTGAGATAGGTTGAACATTGTTTCTAAGTTCAATGGTTCAGTTACTTGTTTCATTCTATCTGTTTCTTTTTTGGTGTTTTTGACTAATATTGGACAAAATGGTCTGACTTCATGCTTTCGTGTGACTTGAGATAGGCTGAACATTGTTTCTAAGCTAAATGGTTCAGTCACTTGTTTCATTTTGATGGAGAATTTTGGTGAAAGGGTAAGCATTGTTTCTAAGTAGAATGATTTAGCCTGAGGCTAAGCACATTAAGAGTACAGATGAGTCTACATTATAAGTATCTATCTATATTTGCATGTGAACAGGCAGTTGGACATTGTTTCTAAGCAGAATGGTTCAACTTAAGCCATATCACTAAGAAGAGAAGTAAAGTCAAAAGTTCAATTGGAAGTAAGTTGGGCAAGTTGAGCATTGTTTCTACGATGAATGGTTCAGTCCCCTACCCATATTTTAAAGACAAGTCTAAAAACTACTTGAACTTTGGATATTTAAACAGTTCAACGCAACTAGGTATTGTTTCTAAGCAGAATTGTGTAGTTGCATGCCCAAAGAAGAGAGAAGTAGTTATGCAACTTGTTCGTGTATAACTTAAGGCATGTTAGGCATTGTTTCTAAGCAGAATGGTCTAGCGCCATGTCACATGTAAGATGGGTAAAGGGTTAATCATTTGGAGGATCAATGAACTATCTTATGTGAAAACAACTTGGGATTTTTTTTTATGAGAGACTTACCTTGGTTGTATGTGTTGCTTGACTATGAGTCTAGCTTTAGTCCGAGTTATCTTCTGATAGGTAGTAACTTTAGATGTTCCCCATGTGTTGGAGTCATACGAGTTAGCTCAATTTTTGCACTTCTAAGTTAAACCACCAGTACCTCCGAGCCTGATTTTGTCGACCCTAAATTTCACTGCGCTCCGAGTTTTGTCGAGTCTGGGTACCACTCCGTTTTCTTTCTAGTACTCTCACGGAAAGAACAAAAAAAAAACAAAAAAGAAGACGAAAAGTTGCAGTCGTGAACCTAAAAAAAGAATAATAAAAAAAAAGGAAACAAAGCTTTGGTCGTGATTGCAGTTGTATACATTCTTGGAAGTGGTAGTGGGAGTGTGCACTCAATGAGGGCATCTCAGCCCCGTGGCCAGGTTGTCAGATTCCAAAAAGATAATAAAAGGGGAAAAAAATGGGCACATGGATCCGACCGTGAAAATGGTTGGATACATTCCCCTGAGTGGCAGTGTGATGAGCCTTACAATCCTCTGACAAAACACAGCTTGAGCAGATCACGGACAACTTGAGCAATTCATAGACACGGGACTCATAAGAAACACACGACCAACAAAAAAAAGAAAACAGTAACATTCAGAATGTGACCGCCTTACCTGTAAGGTGCATTCTGGAGAGGAAGGTTGTTAGCACAGCCTCCTGGACTACCCAGCCCGACATCATTGCGGTAGAGAAAACATTTTTTTTCCCTTTTTTTCATCACTATAAAATTCAGATTTATGGGCCATTGCCGACCTGTGTCCCACCCCGAAAAGTTCGGGTACTGGCCAAGATATCAATTTCTTAACACTAGCGGAGGTACTGGTGGTTTAAGTCTGTTTTTTCGTATTTGGCTTTGTATAAATTTTGGAAAGACACTTTCGCTAGGGGAAGTGTTGCCCAAAAACAAGAAGTTAGTCAAATTTTGCCTTCACAAAGTTCCAACTTTTGTCTGACTTTCATATCTGACTCGATAAAAATATAAAAAACCTACTTTTCTAAGGGAGGTGTTGCCCAAATATTTACTAAATTAGAGAGTTAGACAAAATTTGGCTTTGTGAAGTCAGATTTTTTTTTTTTAATTTATATTTAGCCTTGTATAAATTTTGGAAAGACATTTTCGCTAGGGGAAGTGCTGCCAAAATTTTTACAAATCTAAGAAGTTAGCTAGGTTACCTAATCGAACATTCGGGACCCCCCTGACCGTCAGGGGTTATCCGCTCGGACAACCGGTCGGACATCCTCCCTTGGCAGACTGTCCGAGCCCGAACAGCAAAAAAAAAAAAAAATCCTCCAAAAAATCTAAAAAAAAACTATGTTATGCAAAAACATAAACTGAACCAACTTTTTCCTTGGGATGATATCGAAATTCGTTGTCAATTTTTAAATAAAAAAACAAATTAAAGACACCCCCAATTTTTTTATTTTTTTTCGTGCATTTAATTGCTAAAAATGGAGTTGTCCGGGACCCCCCTGACTGTCTGCCCAGGACGTCTGGCCAGGACGTCCTACCATTGGACAACTAGTAACATAGAAAGTTAGTTAATTTTTTTTTTGGTAGAGTTCAAGTTTTGTCTTTGGATTCATATTTGACTTGGTATGAATCTAGGAAGCCTCCTTTAAAGGAGATGCTGCCCAAATTTTTACTGATTCAGAGACACAATTTGACTCTGTAAAGTCAAAGATTGTTTTCATATTTCATATTCAGTTGAGTATAAATTATGAAAGGGCACTTCCTCTATAGGGAGTGCTGTCAAAATTTTCTTAGTTTCAAGGAGTTAAATTATATTTTGATAGGAAAAATTATATTTTGATAGGAAAAATTATATTTTGATAGGAAAAAATTGACAATCCACCCTGTATAGGGAAGATGCTGCCAAAATTTTCCTTGTTCTTCTAACACTCATTTAGAGGTAAATTTAGACTCAGCCTTAAGAGAAATTAAGTGAGGTGTGACATGGCAGTTTATTGTCCATACACAAAGTTTAGTTTGGGGAATTGGCTTGTGTTGTGTTACAGATCCTCTTTGGTCATTTCAATTCAAGATGTGGTTTAGTTTTGGGAATTAGCTTGTGTTGTGTTACACATCCTCTTTGGTCATTTCAATTCAAGATGTGACTAGTTTCAGCCCGATCCTGCGAGGATCACCTTCTGTTATCTTTTAGTAGCCAGTTGGTTGTCGATTCGTCGGTTTCCGACTCAACTCTAACACATTCTCGCTTTTCAACATAAAGCCTTAGCCCCTACGGGTTGAATTGTTTCTTTTGGTTTTTACCCGAACTTTTATTAAATGGCCATTCAAAAAGGACTCGGTGTTTTCTTTTGGAAGGTTGGACAAAGGTTGGGTTTGTGTGAATAAGGCAAGGGATGTGAGTGTGAAGAGTGGTTGAAGTTGACCCCATGTAGTGCGTGGTCTGTCAATGTTGAACCTTGGGTGTGATTGCAGGTATGTTTCGTGAGTTGAAGTCCAGATTGACTTTGCCTGCGATCATGTGCATATTTTGAAGGAAGACACACTGTGATTGTGAGAGTGATCGCCTCGTATTCTAAAAACCATACTATTTATACTTTGTGTATCTGCACGGTCTATTTTGATCGTACGTAAGGATTGGGCAGATTTGTGCTGGAAGAAAAGGGAAATTTCCTTTTACTGAGCTTTTTATAATTTTTATAGTTGGACGTTAAGGTCCGTCGCGGATATCAAAGTCAAACCCCTTGACCTGTTTCCAGGCCTCCGATGATGGAGCCCCATTCCCAGGGTCAGGAGCGTTTGGTTGCCACAAAGGGTTAAAGCCTGCCTACCACTCACCGGCGCAGGGTGCAGAAGAGGGTAGGTCTCCCAATCGCACTCACGATTGTCTAACATCGAGAGATTAACCTCTCGAGACGCGTGTCAATTGACACTTGAGTGTCGAAAGCAACCCTCAGAGCCATTGAGGGCTGCATGACTATGGGTACCACATAGTACACCATACTTATAACTGCTTGCGTAACCATGCATAGCCAATTGAGATGATAAGACCTACGTCGCTGCGACATTTATTCAGAGTCTCGCTCACTACGGTCATCTTTCGTCTGTTGTCAAAAGGTAGACCTACGTCGCTGCGACATGTATTCAGAGTCTCGCGCATGACGTTCATCTTTCGTCTGTTATCAAATGGTTATGGGTTGGATACAAAAAAGGGACTAGGCGCGACTTATGTGTGAAACTTGGTTTTATTTTTGTGAAGTGTATCGCGTGGTTAGATGGATTGTCCTAGTCGACCGACGCAAGGTCACGCTTGGGAAATCAGCCCCCACAGCGACAGCTCGTGTACGGGTTCGATTAAGGCGTTGGACCGCGCGTACCCCCTAGGCTACAACGTACGAGAAACGCCCTAGGTTGGGCCACCTCTGCAATTGCATTCGAGTAGCTTTCGCATGTGGTTCCGTAGCTCGGCGGGGATACACATGTCCAAGGGTGGTAACAACCGCTTGGGCAGAGGTAAGTTGTGCCTCACGTGGCCCCTATCCTATCGTAGGGGTTTACGAGAGGTGCGGCTGGCGCACTTGGCCGAAGTGGTGAAAGCTCCCCTTGCGAAAAAGTCTTGCAAAATCCTGCGTGACGCAACCGGGAGGGTCCCCCTGCGGGACCAATGTGCTCGACACAGTGCCTCCGATGAGCTGATTGAAGCAACGACCAAGTAATTACGAAACCGCCCGAGGAAAAAAGAAAAAAAAAGTTACACAAGGCACAAGTCTCTACCGGTAGCACCAATGAACATGTGAATGGAATGAAAATTCCAATTCTTGATAAAGTACGAACTTCATACAAAATAGTAATAAAGACAAAATACGTGAGGGGAATAGAAGGGAAAAAGGTTCAAAAAAGTTCAAAAAAGCCATTTCATTGAAATCATCATCTAGGAAGATTTTCATGCCCAGTTGGGCCCGGGACGTGCAAAAAAAAAAAGTTTTTTTTTTCTTTTTTGGTTTTCTGTGCTCTTCGAGAGGATCCCAAAATCCGGGCTCATTTCTTTTAGTGTGGCTTTCAAGGAGGGGGGTATAAAAATACTATAAATTAGTTTTAAAGGGGGAGAGGTTTAAAGAGGGGTGCCTAAGAGTGATTCTGTTATTTTCTTTTTTTAGCTCCAATTTCGTGAGGAATTCTAATGCGACCCTCAACCAAAAGTCATTTTTGTACTGCAATTCTACACAATATTTTTTTTCCTTTTTTTTTTGCTTTTTTTTTGTGTTGGGACTGCCCGGAACCTTGCTTGGGGATCATGCCTGGCCGGGCATCCGGGGGGGTTCCCGGGCATAAGTTGGGTGCCCGGTCGCCCGGAAAAACAGCCTAGTTAAAATGGACATTTCATATTTTTTAGAGTCTTTTTCAGACTTTTTGACAGAATTGAAACCGACTTATTTGGGACCAAAAAAATCACATTTTAGCTCCTGACGGTCCGGCATTCTGAAAATGCCAAACCCCCTAGGATGAAGTCCAGATTCATCCAAGGGGGTCAGGCGTTTTCATAATGCCAGACCCTCAGGCGCAAAAAAATATGACAATTTCTGGGCCGAATAAGCCAGTTTCAATTCCATTAATAAAAGCATAAAATATTAAAATGTCCATTTTAACAAATTGGCTGTTGAAAGTTGGGAGCAGAAGGGGGAGGCACAAGATGGAGAAGTAGTGGAGGAATGAGCAGAAGGGAGGGAGAGGGGGGCAGTAGTCGGTGGGTTAAATGGACGAGGAGGAGGAGGAGAAAGAGGAGGGAGAGGTGTACGAGGAGGAGGAGGAGGAAGAGGGGTAGGAGGAGGAGAAGGAAGAGGGGTAGGAGGAGGAGGAAGAGGTGTAGGAGGCGCCATAGGAGGAGGAGGAGGTGAAGGAGGAGGAGAAGGAAGAGAGGAGGACGAGGAAGCCGGAGGGGGGAGGAGGGGGGGGGCGGTATGTGCAAACTGACCTGATAAAGAGAGCACATGATGACTCTCCCAACTGGTAGTCTGGAACAATGTCTCCAAACACCCAGCGTATATTCCGGATGTACTTGAGGACTGGATTTCCTTTCTGCAAAAATGGAAAGCATGTCCACAAGTATGGAAAGCAAGTGCAGATATAGGAAGCAGAACCACGACCAGTGAGAGGTAAGAGACAGCAATCAGCGGACAAAAAAGACAATCTCTAGAGATCACAATCACAACATACTTTTAAAATCATAAAAAATCACCACATAATCAAGATGGTGCTGGTGTGCACGTTCAGAAGGGGGAGGGGAAGGGGGAGGGGGGAGGGACGAGAGCAAGAAACGGTGGGCTGTGATACTGTTAAACCAGAGTTTCACCGCCTCGTCGGGAGGCTCAACTGTTATGTACCCGATTGAACTTCAATCCACAACGAATTCACACGTTACCATACATGCATGCAATTGCAGAGTAGACTCGAAGGGGGCAAATCCACACAAAACCGGAGAGAAGATATGCACAGCGGAAGCTCGAAACACACAGAGAATTGAACAGTATCACAGCCTTTATAACTTCGCAGAGTAGACTCGAAGGAGGTAAATCCACAACGAATTCACTCGTTCCCACCTTAACTCCGGTTGCAGTTAAGCATTAACAACTGCCCAACAACTGATGCCCTGAAAGAGGTGGGCATCAACCACTGCGAAGCAAAACAAATGCCACAGGAGTGTGCCCTCCAAACCGATGACACTCCAAGTGATAATCCACCTTAACTCCGGTTACAGTTAAGCATCAACAACCACCCAACAACTGATGCCCTGAGAGAGGTGGGCATCAACCACTGCCCTCAAGGTACCTGTGACGAAAATCAAAGCACACCATCACTCATCCACACCAGGCGAAAAACTCTACAGACTGCAGGCTCATTTACACCCCAAGCCAGTAAGTCACCCACGAAACAAATACAGGTCTATGTATATGCATATGTATATGTTGGATTATCACTTGGAGTGTCGTCGGTTTGGGAGGCACTGCAGACTGTAGAGGGCTCAGCCTCCTGATGAGTCAGTGAAAAAAATCCGACGAAACAAGTCTGCCACACCCCCCTCTTCTCCCTCCCTGCCTGCAGTTTACTGTGCAGTTCTGTTTGACGATATATATGTTATATTAGATATTGGGTTGGTTGTTCTTGTTCTTTATGAAATACAAGGTTGGCTGTTATTCTTTCTGTATGATTTCTTGGGTTGGTTGTTCTCGTTCCCCTCAGTCTAAAGACACCAAACACGTTTCAGTAGCGGCAGTGTAAGCGCCAAGGCCCACGGGTGCAATTCCGGTGCAAATGTTCAGGCTAGAAACTCATGAACCTGGCTGCTTTGCTGTCCAGGTTCATGCTCTCCAAGCATGAACATAGCACCGATGAATGGATTTGCATGGGTCAGAAGGAAGTGCAACAAACCTTTGTTTCCGCGGCAGTATATGTATATGTATATGTATATGTATATGTACATATGTATAGTGATGTACAAATTGAAAAGAAAACTGAAATGTGTGCAATAAACCTGCCGATTGTTGACGATGAGCACATTCCTTGAGACAACCGGCGGACGGGGAATGGAAGCCCTGCAGGGAGTGACATAATCAACAATTCAATTTTTGTTTTAGTAAGTTTTCCTGTTCGTCATGAAACCTTACGCATTTACGACGATTGCCTTCCATTGTCAGTACCTTTACTTACAGCAGCAGCCTACCGTCTTCACCCGAATACAACGCCCCGTCATTGAATCTGGACTGAAAGTTACGTTTCAAATGCAGCTATCATAACCAGGCGTTCTATTTGTGTGAAGACAGTAGCAAAAGGCGCTGCAATGTAATTCCATTCCTTGAAAATTGGGGAGGGAATCTAAGTATCTGATAAGCGCAGGTTATACTCGACACATTCACATTGCCCACTTTGTGGCCTTGGATACATTGTTTGTACAAGTTTGATTTTTTACAATTTGCAGACACACACACACACACACACACACACACACACACACACACACACACACACAGAGAGAGAGAGAGAGAGAGAGAGAGAGAGA
>BFEA01000124.1:1058981-1077580 GCA_003427395.1 Chara braunii
AGTAAATAAGTGTGTGAGGAGGTGGGGAGAAATGGGTTATCTGATTTTTCAAAAATTTTGGCAGCATTTCGTTACCCCCATGGGGTCGAAATGTGTGCCGAAAGCAAGAAAGGCTAACACCTAATCAGATTTAGGGTTGCCGCCAAGAATTTTCAGAATAAGTAAAAATAAATAAAATAAATCAAAAAATAAGAAAAGAGGGTGGGGAAGAAGATGAGAAAACTAACAACTAATCAGATTTAGGGTTGCCTTAGAGAAAATCGAATTTTCAGAATAAATAGGAAAATAAATTAAATAAATCAGAAAAGGAGAAAAGAAGGTGGGAAAGAAAATATTTTGAATTTTTGGAAAAAGAGAAAAGATAAATCAAAAGAGAGGTGGAAAGAAGAAAAACAGAAAAATTTTCGAAATAGGGGGGAAGGGGAATGAAAAGTGAGGGAGAAAAAAACGAAATAGGTGGGGGGAGAGAAAAAGATGGCTCGGCAGGTGCTTGGGTTCAAACCCCAATGGCAGCATTTGCATCCTGGATCTTGATAATGTAAAATCCGGGAGCGGGGCGGGGCGGGGCAGCGGGGCAGCGTGGGCGCGTGGCGCGCTCGCGCGTGCGGCGGCCTTGGCCTTGGCGCTTGCGCGCACGTGTCGTGATGCGGCTTCCTTTTGCGCCACGTGGAGCTAGCACCTTTCTTCGCTGTTTTTCCCGCTTTTTCGCCCGAAAACGGCCGGAAAACAGCCAAAAACCCGACTGTCGGGTTTTGCCGTATTTCCCTGCTGTGCGGTGTGGTGGGTGGGGGCGGGGACCGTTCCCGCTCCGATACCAATGTAGCGGACCCACCAGGTGTGGTGCTCCGCTGGTGACAGAGATGGAGATGGAGGAAGAAGGAGGGAGCAAGGTGCACAGCGCAGCTCCCCACGCAAGACTCCAACGTACTCCAAAATGTGCAAGTGAAGAATGAGACTGAAAACAGACAATGGCTGGGGTATACCCCAGCGGACTGATGGGACTGGACTGGTCTGGCTGGTACCGACAGAGGTACCGGCCTGGACTGGCCTACCCCGAATACAACACAGGCCTGTGAGAACAGGCCAAGGGGCTGGTCTCACAGGCCAACCCGAGGTCCGCTACAGAAAAGGACGCAAAAAAAAAAAAAAAAAATCAGTCTGACATCGACATCATGACAGGACCGCCTGTGCATCCCTTGTTCTCATGCGTTAGCGCCGGGGAAAAGGCAAGGAAACCAACTGGCGGCAAGGAAACCAACTGGCCTACAATCACGCACTGTTTGATTGGTTGAATAGGAATAAGGGTTCTAAAATCTGACAGGGTGTTCGTCGTACTGGTTCGCAGTTGTCTGGGGAGCATACTTGAATTCGGAGAGCATACCTTTCCTTGTAACAGTAATAATTACCGTACATGTGTGGCGAGGAGTTAGTTGGATAGGGATGTTTTCGGCTGAAGGACGCTGTCTTTGTTTTTTTGTAGGACGTCTGTCAGCTTGGTGTGTTTGCAGTTTCCGGTGTCTGAATAGATGAATTTTCTAGTGTCGACTATCGATGGCAGGAACTTTGGGGTAGGCTTGCTTCTGATTGGCGCGGTATCGGCGACGGTACTAGATGGTACCGGTAAGGCCCAAGTGGCTACCGGAAGTAGTCTACCGAACGTTCCGGTTACTGGAGGGGTGCGGTACTAGAACACGTTTTGTTTTGCGACTGGGTTTTCAATTTTGAATTTTGATTTTCGGCGGGTGTTGACTTGTTAGGAATAGTCGTAGGTAGTAGGACGAATATAACAGCAGAACTGCTTTTGCTTCGACCTCTTTTGGGTCCTCGTCCTCCCGATGCTAATCTGGAGATTGACGAGGAGGGGTAAGGGGAACGACGACGAAGTTGAGGGATGAAGTGTGGTGGAGAAGCCTCCTGAGGACGACTGCGTGGCGGCGGTCGAAACCGGTCGGGGTTGCCAGTTCCCAATCGAACGCCGTTTTTGCTCTTTTGCTGTAATCAGTACACTCGCGGTGTGCATCGTACACACGCAGTGTACGATAAGTTTTGGATGAGCTTGTACAAAGTGCTTGGTGCTTTCTGTGCTTAGTCTTGTTTGTACTCGCTATCTTTTACTATCTAAACCTAAACCTACAATGACGCCGTCTGCCACGTTGCGTTGAACTGTCAGTCTTCCACGGAAATCTCAACATTCTCTATTTCTGCACATAAAAAAATCACGGTGCGAAGCTTCAAACACAACCCCCCCAAAAAACAACAACCATAGAGTTGAAGCTTCCCGCCAACGCAAAAAGTGGCCAACAAATAAATTTAAAATTTTTCTACTGGCCGATGGGCAGCTACCTCGACGAAAACGAAGACAATCGACACTAGCAGTCGATACGGTGCACGATCAACGATTGACGTTTGTCACGGACGGCCGCATGTGATTGAAAACCACAGAGCACAGGCGTAAATTGGACCTAGTCGCTCCCAGCCCCAGAGTCCCACTGATCAATTTCATTTTATCGAAACTTGAAAGTATGTAGGTCCCGGCCCAGAGTCCCACTGATCAATTTCATTTTATTGTCTAAAAAAAAAAAAAAAAAAAAAAGTATAGGTGAACTTAGTAAAACAAAAAGATAAATGATTGCACGAAAAAAAAAAACAGTTGTCGGACAGCTGTCCATCCACATGATGCTTTATGCTCCCCCTTCCCCCTTGCTCCTTCGACTTCTCCCACTCATTTCATGGAACCCAAGGTAGCAGCTATGGCAGCCATGGATGCTGCAAGATCCTCTCCTGCCTTACGGATTGCATCAGCCAGCACTTCAGTGTTTTCATTTCTTCCTCTTCTCTCCAGTTGATGAAGTTTCCCCGTCTCCTTCTTCCCCATCTCCTTCTTCACCATCTCCTTCTTCCTCATCTCCTTCTTCCTCATCTCCTTCTTCACCATCTCCTTCTTCCTCATCTCCTTCTCCGCCATCTCCGTCTTCCCCATCCCCTTCTCCGCCATCTCCATCTTCCCCATCCCCTTCTCCACCATCTCCGTCTTCCCCATCTCCTTCTTCCACTCATATGTGGGAGGGGCTTCTCCCCCCCTCCGCAAAGCATCCATCATCCGTATTGTGTCCTCCTGCTGTTGTTGGATGCTGGCCTTGATGTTTGACAATGCTGCCTTTGCTGCACTCCTTTGGCACCGCTTCTTTTTATGCGAACCCCAATTCGATGCCTCCCCCCTACTGCGGGGGGTAGTATCTTTCAGCTGGCCGGGGCGGGGATTTGATGCCTCCCCCCCATTGTGCGGGTTAGGTTCCTCCAGTTGGTGGGGGGGGGGGGCTTCCTCCCTCTGCCGTCGACAGCCACCTCCTCCCCTCTCCCCACCCAGATGCAGAGGTGGGGGGTTGTTGCTTCCACCGTGCCTCTCTCTGTCATCATTCTTGCAGTGGAGGTCTTCTTCCTCTGTGTCCCGACGAAAAGAACAGGCCAGCAAAGGCGAATCTTGTAAATTGTCTACGCTCATATCCCCTGCCTGAACGACAGTTTTTTTTTTTTTTTTTTTTTTTTTTTTTTTTTTTTTTTTAATGCTGAACTTTTTGTCCTTTTTTCTTAGGTTGAAACTCAGATTTTGAGCAGCTTGCCACCCCAACGATTCACAGGTGGGTCCTGCACGCAATGCCACACAGCAGAAGAGAATAGACAGACGACAGCACACAGAAACATCACAGAAAAACAAATTATCATCAACAGAAAAGGAAGGGGGAAATTTCATCTGCAGATGCTTAAGCAACTTTGTAAAAGATGAAAATTTTGTCGTGCCTGGTTAAACCAGGCATCTTGCGTGTTTACCCCCCAAATGCCCTGAGCTCCTTCCCTATTCCCGGTTGGTACCGCCAGATTGCAGTTGTACTGTTGTACCCAACTGCCAGCCTGCGCAGAAGCGATACTGCAAAAAAAGACGATTGTTTGCCATGTTGGATCATAAAAACTAAAAAGAAACACACATAACATATTTGCAAGAACAGCAATCTTTTTTTTTTTTTTTTTGATTCTCCTCCAAGATTTTCATCTACATCAACCCCCGCCGTGTGGCCCACCCCAGGGGCGCGCTGTGATCCGCACGCTCCCCCACCCTCCATTGCCTTCATCAGCCGGCCCTCACCAAAACTTCGACTCAAATCCAACGCGCAGCAGACCATAGACCTCCCCCCCTGTGACCAATGCTGCTTAAGGGATACCATAGGATTTTTGGCACCCTATATTTTGGCTGGTCATAGCGGTAACTGCACACACTCTTTTCTATGCCATTTTCTCGCCGCGCCTTAATCCCAACTTCAACTTTCTTTCTCTTTTTGATCCTCTCGAGTAACCGTAATTTTTTCTTGCTAAATCTTTTTTTTTTTTTTTTTTTTTTTTGCACAAGAATCAACCCGGGTGAGTGCTAGGGGTGCTGATAAGAGCAGACACCACTAGCATACTCGGGGAGGCTCCATCTATTGGTGGGGAGCAACACCTGCTGGAAAGCGGGCCCAGCGTCCCTCAACATTTTAGGAAGGGGCATTTTGTAAACAAAAGTTATGTAACCATGCCACGTGTCCATCCTACTTTAAACATGAGTGAACACCATCCCTTTTTTGAGGTTAAGTACACATAAGTTGGCCTTCGTGCTGCTGAAGGACCAGTGTACCCTAAAACCTTTTACGTTAGCCTCCTTTACCACATCATCCGGGGACCCATATTTCCTGCACTCCTGTTCCACAGTTGCACTCCATTTTCTCCCCTTCCTCGCACCCACTGTAGGAGCATAACCAGTTCCCCAGTAGTACTCCTTCTGTTACACTCTGTTTATCCACTTCGTCGCACCCGCTGTAGGGCCAGAACCAGTTTCCCAGTTGTAGTCCGTGTGTTTCACTCTGTTGTATCCCCTTCCTCGCACCCACTGCCGGGCAGAGCCAGTTTCCAATGGTACAGTACCACACCGGGGTCGTTGCTGTGTAGTAGTCTGGCATACGCAGTACTGGGCCATCGATTTATATGTAGCTCTCTGTCTGTGTGGACTTCTTCGTCTCTCCTGTATACCAACATGGCCCCTTCCCCGCGAGCTTCTGCCCCTCTTTGCACTTTCTGATCCTTCCGTTTCCCCCATGGTCAGAGAAGGCTATGTTATCCCCAGACCCTGTCCACTCTTGGATATGCAAACTGCCCGCACGAGTGTTCCATCTGCTCCCATGTCTGCAAGAACAGCAATCTTAGGTGTTATAGAAAAGAAAGCTGTGACAAAAGTAGGAGAACCTCGTATACATCAGGTGCCCACATATGACAAGGAACTGCAGTTATTTTCCATAAAAAGCCTACAGCAATAAATAAAATTCCTATGACCCCCGTTGTTACACCAAAGTGCAGTCATAGCGAACTACTGAAAGCATTCATTACAACCACCAGTACTACGTGCTACTATGCTACAAGTGACGATTTTGCATTCTCTTCGACGGCTATCTGTTTGCCGTGATAACGATTACTTCGGTGTAGTCTGCTTGTACGTACCGGTTGGGGCGACCGTTAATGCGGAAGCCGAATCAGCCTGCCCCTCCATTCCAAGTTCGTTGGAGGCCGGGGGGGTACGAAAAATGCGGTAGGTACTGGTGGTTTTACCTACCGCATTTTTCGTACCCCCCCAGCCTCCAATGAACTTGGAATGGAGGGGCAGGCCGATTCGGCTTCCGCACCAGTACCTACCGCATTTTTCGTACCCCCCCCGGCCTCCAATGAACTTGGAATGGAGGGGCAGGCCGATCCGGCTTCCGCATTAACGGTCGCCCCAACCGGTACGTACAAGCAGACTACACCGAAGTAATCGTTATCACAGCAAACAGATAGCCGTCTAAGAGAATGCAAAATCGTCACTTGTAGCATAGTAGCACGTAGCAATGTCTCTAAAGTCACACTCAGCATGACCCACCTTCCCTCCCCTCATCCCGTCTTCATCATGCCTGCCGTGCTAAAGTCATCGCACAAAGACGAGAGCGAAAGGGAGTTGAACTGGATGCTCTCCAACGATTAGTCAAAGTCCTTAAAACTCTACACTCTCAAACGACTAGTCAAAGTCTCCAGGACCTCCATTTCTCTCTCTCTCTCTCTCTCTCTCTCTCTCTCTCTCTCTCTCTCTCTCTCTCTCTCTCTCTCTCTCTCCCCCCCCCCTTCCTCCCGCATGGGAACAAAAAGCAGAACCGTTTTTTTTTTTTTGGTTTTATTTTTTCTCTCTTTTTTTTTTCACGGTACATTGGCAGTCCGATGTTTTTTTTTTTACTAGTGGGATGTTTTTTTTTTTTTTTTTTTTTGACTAGTGGGATGTTCTTTTTTTTTTTCTATATTTTTTCCCTTTTCTTTCAGCAGTAGGTCCGGGAAGTGAACACCTGGTAGTGTGAGCCTGGGCACGGATTGCCACACCAGTCGGCTGAGGCTCAGACTTCATAGCTGGGCCAAGTACTGGTGGTTTAATAGCCACAACTTTGGGCGCTGTGTGGCCTTTGATCAATTTCATCAGCAGCCATTGGCGATGGGACCCTGTTGACAAATTTCATCGGGGGCCATTGTCGCATTTCGGCATTTCGGCCCTCGAAGAGTCGCTGTGAGAGGCCCACGGCCAATGTGTGGGCAAGCTACTGGTACTGTTCAATGCATGGGCTGACTCTACCTTCTTTACCCGAATACAACGTACCCTCATTATAGCTGTATTTAGACTGAAACATACCCAAAACAAAATACAGCTATGTATTTAGACTGAAACATACCCCAAACAAAATACACCTATGTATTTAGACCGAAACATACCCCAAACAAAATACAGCTTTTTTTTTTTTTTTTTTTTTTTTTGGAAATTGCTCCAATCTATTAGTGGGGAGCTGCACCTGCTGGAAATCGGGTCCAGCGTCCCTTTTTAACAACAATAATGCACCTGCTGGAAACCGGGTCCAGCGTCCCTTGAATTTTCAAAAATAACCAAAGATCCAGCATCTCAAAGCGATCCGACACTTGCTGGAAACCAGGTCCAGCGTCCTCTGGCTTCAAAATAGATACTTCAGTTACTAGGGACAGTATTGCCTCTTCACCCTGATCGGGCGCCAGATGTACCTTTTATCCTGGCAATCTCTTACCATCTATATATGAGATCACTCTCCTCCGTATCAAGAGAGCGGAACCAGAACTGAATTGGGTGTAGGAAAAGGGTCTGGAAACTCGGAAAGGGGACTGAGAGGGATGGAAGGATCAACGTTACTCCAGTCATTGAAGACTAAGAGGTAATCCCTTGAAATTTTTCCTTGTGCATTCTCATCCTCCCCTGACCATTTAACCTGCCCAATAGTACCACCTTGTTCCCCTCCCAGCCAGTTTAGATTAAACATTTTAATATGTTGTTGGATTTCGTTTTTTGCTGTGAGAAATTTAAGTTTGGCTTCTTTTACCATCTATATATGAGATCACTCTCCTCCGTACCAAGAGAGCGGAACCAGAACTGAATTGGGTGGAGGAAAAGGGTCTGGAAACTCGGAAAGGGGACTGAGAGGGATGGAAGGATCAACGTTACTCCAGTCATTAAAGACTAAGAGGTAATCCCTTGAAAGTTTTCCTTGTGCATTCTCATCCTCCCCTGACCATTTAACCTGCCCAATAGTACCACCTTGTTCCCCTCCCAGCCAGTTTAGATTAAACATTTTAATATGTTGTTGGATTTCGTTTTTTGCTGTGAGAAATTGAAGTTTGGCTTTTAACATTTCCCATCTCGCTGTTATCTCTAGTTGAACTTGCTGTTTGATAGATTCCGTGAACTCAGGCCCATCGAGACGGGCTTCCTCCATTTCAAATGTGCACCTGCGAGTCCATATGGCCCACACAAGCGCTCTTCTCCCAATTGTAAATAGATTTGTCGTGAAATTATCTTCACAGGGAGGAGACCATGCTTCTAGGAGAAGGGCTTTCCAGTTCTATGGCCAAGGTAAAGAGGTCTCTGTCTGGTTCCAGATTCTATTCCACCAACGCCATAGCCATACCGCCCCTGGGCATTGTAGGAAAATATGTTCTATTGTTTCCGGGATTAATTTAGACGGGAAGGCAGACTTACAAAACTTACACCAAGGTAGGGCAAAACCTCTCTGTTCTTGAGTAGATCTGTCAATGATCAAGTCGTTTGTTGGCAGGCAGCGGTGAGTAATCTTCCATTGGAGGGATGTCATTTTAGCTGGTTTGGATTTGACGAAATGGAACCATTTGACCGATCGAAATTCCTCCTTACTCATGTTTAGGTGTCTCATCCATCTCTCTTCTATTTTATCTTTTCGAAATTCCTCCTTACTCACGTTTAGGTGTCTCATCCATCTCTCTTCTATTTTATCTTTTAATTTTAACCTTGGATGCAGCATTCTGTATGAGGATTTTACTGACAGCGTATAAAGAGTCCTAGTATGAGTGTGTTTGGGACTTATATTAGATGACCACGACCAACTCACCGGATCCAGAGGGAGATGGGAGATGGGTGTGTCCGGTTTATAGGCCAGCCATCTATCCTTAATCGATAGTACTCTAATCCTAAATAATTTATCTTTGTGAGTGTAATTGGGGTTCTGGTCTGGGATAAATCTAAGGAACCCATCATCCCCAAGATTGTAAATTGTTATTGACCGTACGTTGTATTCCGTGGAAGAAGGTAGTTGAAAAACATGTTCACTATTTGGATTGCATTTCCCGTCCAATTGAAAAACATGTCCGCAAAAAAAAAAAAAAAAAAAAAAAAAAAACATGTCATCTATTTGGCGGTTGTCTTTGTAGAAAAATGCGGCCTAGGTGGAAAACAAATGTGGAAACATTTACCAAAGGAAACGGGAGGACAAGCCATTAGACTGACCAGTGATCAGTTGTGGCTACTGCCAACGAAACCGCAGGACAAGCCATTAGACTGACCAGTGACTTTCAAAGCACTCATTTGAAATTTGTCCCCGACGACTTTCAAAGCTCCCATTTGAAATTTGTTACTACCGTCAAGATCTGCACCGGGTCCCGCCACACCGGGGCTCATGCTGCAAGTCCGCAGCAAGCCCGCACCCTCAATGCGACACGAGCGTGAGCATGCTCGTTGGGACTCTAGAAAGAGCAAATTGTGCCTGGGCAGAACGGCCCAGGGCACAATGGCGGAGGCCACAGGCGCATGGAGCCTGTGTCCACTTCGGATCTTTTTAGTTCTTACCTGAATATTTACCACTACCATTAAAATTTGTACCAGGACTTGCTTACCTTCCAGATGCACGCGACGCAGCAGGCACAATGCCCTCCTACTTCGATGGGGCACGAAATCACCACTACAGACGAGCATAAGTCGTGCATTCCAATGTCAACCGCTTGTTAGGCTGAGAGATTTGGCAGGTGAGTTGTTACTCACTCTTTAGCTGGGTTCGGCATCCGAGAACACTGTCTTGCTGCCTGTATCAGTCAACACCTTTTGTGCTTTTCGGGTTAGCAAGCAGCATAGCGCAAGGGAAAGTAAACGTGACGAAGGAGTGAACTGGAGACGAGGTAAGACTGTGAGAGAGGAAAAAGGATGGAGTGAATCTGGCGGGGTTTCTGCACCAGATACGTTCGGTAAAGGAGATGGTGGAAGGAATGAGCATGGGCACAGCGAGGAATACGTTCGGTAAAGGAGATGGTGGAAGGAATGAGTATGGGCACAGTGAGGAGAAGGTAGCTCTCACAATACTTCACGGTTTTAGGTAAGGAGAAAATGGATTTGAGGGTTATTAGATAGAGCGAAATGAATGATGACGTTAATTCTAGAAGAAAGTTAGTGATATGGGAGTTAATAGAGAAAAATCTTGCACGGAGATGGTGGAAGTGAAAGAGAAAGGAAAGTGACGAGGGTAGAAAGGGCATAGCAGCCCCAATCCTTAGCGGATTTCGGCAAAGCAAGAGTCAAATCCAAGGTTCTAGGACAAGGCGAATCGAATAGCGAGGTTAGATTTAGTACAAAGTCAGCAGAATAAACGTTAGTAAGGGAAAGAACAACGAAGAGATGTCGAGAAGAGCGGAGATGGTAGGAGGAGGGACTGATATCTTCGCTGATTCTTTATAGAATCGGGCAGGGTGAAGTGTTGAGAGGAGGTTTTGGACTACTGCGAGCATAACGGCACCAATAGAATCTGGTCTGCGTGAGCACTTGCGGTGGTATGAGCGTTGTGGGCTGGTGGGATGGGGACAGGCACGAGTGGAAAGAGGGAGAAACCAAACATGTACCTTTCTATCTTCTAGGGAAAGATTCATTCTTCCTTCCTGGTACATATGGTTCCCGTTTGTGATTGCGCACATCGCCTTTGTTACTCCTTCGTAGTCGTGATGGCCGCGATCTCCCCGTTCCATTCTTGTTTCCATTACTATTAGCCGCGTCGATCGCTCTCCCCATTACGTTGAGTCGTTTATCAACGCGGTCATAGTCGTGTACCTCAAATCTGTAGCAAGTTAGCCACCTTCCGGGATCATTGTTACATTGTGACGGGGCATGCATCTGGTCCGAAAAGCTGGCCAGATGCTTCTAGCAAGAAGAAGCACAACAGTACTAAGGAAAAAGGGGGAAGACTTTGTCCGCCTGTTGTTGGCGAATGCATATAAGAGAAGGGGTGATTCTAGTGCTTGCCTGACTGAGCTCATTAGCGGTATTGGTTTAGTAATACAACATTAGCCTCTGTGGCAGGTGTCAAAGGGAATTAACAGGGAAGATAAAAGAAAGCTACGAAAAAAAGAGAATCAGACAGGGGCAGAATCGAGAGAAATTGAACAAGGTTGGAAACTTACCTGTTGCTCATCCTGGCGGCTGAAGTTCGCGCAACAGAGAGGGAGAGGGAGAGAAAGAGAAGACTGGCAGTTTGAGAGCTCTTTCTTGATTATATGAGTGGTGGTGCATGACCATTTCTTAGTTGGTGGAACGTTTTGTCTAGTTAATTCCGTGGAAACTCACCGGGTGTAGAGAACACAGCAAGGATTGACAGACTGAGAAGCGAGAAAAAGGCGGGAAGGACATGGTGGCTTACCTGTTTGCTGCGACGGTGCTCGTTTTCACGTCACACGCGCTAGCCTCAACGTTTGTACACAGTCTATCAACCATTGGACATTGTAAGACTTTCTAACGGCAACGTGAACCTGGCCAAGTCAAAGGCGTGCATGGTCGTCTTCTGCTAGCAAGCCAGAGGAACGTGCAGTGGCTACGCTGTGAAGGAGAAAGGCGGTCAGCCCGTACCGACCGACCAAGTACATTGAGGAGTAAAGGTGGTTTGATGCTTACTTAGGTGGAGGGTCGGTACTTACCTGTTGGGCAATACACACTCATTCTATCACGTGACGTAGTAAAAAGGGAATCCGAGAAATTCGGCGAGAATTTATGGGGCTACAAATATTGAAGAGAGGGTGAATTTACTGAAGGGAGGCCTATTATCATAATTTGGGGGATCATCACGGAGTCAGCGGAAGGCGGTCGGACTTCAGTTTGACCATGCTGTTACGTATTTTGGCCGCCATTGCGGGGCCCTCAGGCGAATGAAGATTATCACGCCCTCTCCTGAGAGTTGACTCAGTCCCCCTCCTGTATCTCGAGCGTCTGAAATCCCTCCTTTTGTCCTTCTTAATCTAAGTTTAGTCCTGGTTACGAGAGGAAGGCGGCAGACGGGATTGCAACCCGTAGGACCGCAGCAAGACTCTGTGGGGAATCAGCCCACCGATTGCGGGAGCTCTGCCGGAACTCATGAGGAGTTCTGCAGGCAGGGAACTGAAAGGTAAGCGTCGCTTTCCCTCTAAAAACCCAGTTATAACCCCTATCTATACATCCTTCTACAGTTTGACTGAGTATACTGTTTGCATCCCTATTTTGAATTTCAGTTTGACTTTCAGGGCAAACCAGATTTAATTAAAGGAATGATTGTGCAAATTACAGTTTCAGTTTTGTTGTTTGACTGAAAGAAGATTGTTAAAAGGGGTTGCATTTGGGGGAAAGGTGGGAGGAAGGCTATATTGCTTGTGTTTGACTGGCTCAACCAAAGGCTGAGAGAGTCTCCATAAGATTGGAGGGTCCAGTGCTATGTTTATTTCTGATTGCCTGAAGGGCCAGACAAGTTCCCATAAGATTGAGTGGTTTGGTTGCTTTGACTTGAGAGGCTGTCTGTGCTTGATTTTCACAGACCAAGCATTTTTCTATAACATTGGATGGCTTGGTTGCCTTGTTTCCTTTGGGTTTTCTTATGTTTTATTAGTTTCTGAAAGAGAGTTGGACATGTTCCATAAGATTGGATGACCGTTACTCTCTCTTGTTTTATTATGAGGGGGAATTCAGACAAAGGACTTGACAGGTTCTCATAAGATTGGGTGGTCTGGACTGGAGCCACGCACATCCTGGAACAAAAAAGGATAAATTTGTTTATATTCTTATATTATTTTATTTATGAACAGGCTAATCAGACATTTTTCCATAAGATTGGATGGTCTGACTATAATTTATCATTAACTGAAGAGAGTATGAATTAAAAATAAACATGAGGTCATAAGGGACAAGTTGAACCTTGATCTAAGATTGTCGGCTCAGTCATATGTTACCTTAAAAGACTAAGTGCAGACAATTATATATAATTTGGATACTTAAACAGTTCATGGTGACTAGGTTGGACAGCCTAGTCATATGCCCAAGGAAGATAAAAGTTGTAGTGCCTTGTGTTCGTGTATATCTAATGGCTGAGCTAGACAGGTTCTCATAAGTTTGGGTGGTCTAACTTTACGCCTTATGTAAGATTGGGTATAATGGATAAATCATTGAAAGACTACGAACTATTGTTTGACCAAATTGACTTTGGGCTGGTGTACTTACCATTGTGGCTTGGCTCTGCATGTGGCTGAGTGAGAGGCGCTTAATGGAAGGCAAAAAATTCGGCGAATTTTGACGAATTTTTCACCGAAATTATCATATTTCCCTGAATTTGTACTTTTTTCTCAGTTTTTCTTTTCGCCTGTTATATATGTGCTTTAGGGTATATTTGTATTCAGTTTCGCCGTATTTGAAACAGTTACAAAAAACTTAGCAAAAACACCAGACTCAAAAAAAACTTTGGCGAACTCCGAAAGCTACTCTGAATAGGGATTTATAGTACTTTTGAGTTTTTTTTTTTTTTTTTTTTTTGCCTGATTGTTTTTTTTTATGTTTGTATTATGACCCTGCATAGTTTGTTCGCAAAAGTTTCGACAACATTTATTGTAGCGACGTGGAAAAAAAACCCGAATTTTTGACCTTCCATTAACCGCTAGTGGGCTGAGTGAGATCACTACCTGGTTTAAGTTTCAGTTTGATAGGTAGTTGTTTTAGGTGTTCGCCACATACTAGAGCTATAAGAGTTAGTTTCAATTCTTGCATTTTCTGAGCTAAGTTTATTTTACTTAGGTCAATTTTTGAATTTTCTTGGATCTTTTGTTGTACTTGATCTTGTATAAATCGTGGTAAGCTACTTTCTCTACGGGAAGCGCTGCCAAAATTTATACAAAACCAAGTAGTTAGTCAAAATTTGACTTTTCAAGATTCAGCTTGTCTAAATTTTATATATGGCTTAGTAAAAATCTGAAAAATCTCATTTTTTTAAGAGAGTGTTCCCTGAATTGGTAAAAGTTTGGGCAGCATCTCCTTTAGAAAAGTAGACTTCCCAAATTTATACTAAGTCAGATAAGAACTCAAAGTAAAACTTGAGCTCTGCCAAGATAAAATTTAATTAACTTCTTAGATTTGTAAACGTTTCGGCAGGGCTTCCCGTAGAGAAAGTAGCTTTCCAAAATTTATACAAAGCTAAGTCTAAGATCTAGAAATAACTTTGACTCTTAAAAGTTCAATTTTGCCGAACTCTCTTAATTAGCAAAAATTTGGGCAACAGTTTTGGTTTTCATATTTAAGTTAGTATAAATTATGAAAAGACATTTTTCCAACGGGAAGTATTGTCGAAATTTTTTTAGTTTAGAGGAGATAGATTATATTTTGACAGGTGGCGATACTGACAATCAACTCTGTATGGGGGAGATTCTGCCAAAAGGTCTACTTTTTTTTGGGACACTGACTTAAGGGTAGACTTAGACTTAGTTGGCAGACAACTTTGAGTAAGAATGTGCTATGAAAATTTATTCCCCATACACTGATGATTTAGCTTGGGCATTGACCTCTCTTATGGTACAGGTCCCTTTGATCATTCTGACTGGAGATTGGACTAGATTCAGCTTGATCCCACAAGGATCATCATTTGTTATCACTGATAAGATGTCGGTTGCCGATTCGTCGGTTTAAAGGGGAATAAATAGGTGACGATCACTTCTCGTACATACATATGTATTGGGTGTTCGCGCGACCGTTGTGACCGTGCGTAAAGGGGTAAAAAAAATATGCTTTGAGAGAGAAAGGAGACCCTCTTTTATCCTTTGTTTTTAAAAGTTCTTATAGTTGGAGGTTGTAGTCAGTGGCAGCCGTCGAAGTCAAACCCCTTAAGTTGTCTCCAGACCGTGGTTGATGGAGCTGGTCTCCAGGGCAATAAGAGACAGTGGTCACCACATGTATGAACATGTGTATCACCCACTCTCCGCAGGGTGTAGGAAAGGGCGTGGTTCCCAACCTTACTTGGCAGTTGTTTAGCGTCGAGAGATTAACCCCTCAAGGCGCGTGTCAGCCGACACTTAAGTGTCCAACGAGACCCTCGAGATTATTGAGGACCTCGTAATTATGAGTACTACATGGTACGCCATCATTGCGACCGCTTGCGTAAACATGCATTGCTAGTCGATATGAGAAGACCCTGTGTCCGCGCGGTTTTATACTAAGTCTCGTGGGCGACGCCTATCCGATTTCCGCGTCGGAAGGTTATGGGATGGCTACAAAGGGACTAGGAGTGTTGTTGTGTTGTTTGTTTTATGTCGTTTCATATGTATGAGTGTTGTGGTATAACGCGTGGTGAGTGAGATAAGTCCTAGTCGACCGACGACGAGTCGCGCTTGGGACTTCAGCCCGTCAGTGCGTCGATTTGCGTGCAGGTTTGATCGAGGCGTGGGACCGCGCGTACCCCCTATGCTAAGCGAACGAGAAACGCCCTCGGCTGGTCCACGTCTACGATTGCAACTGATTAACTTTCGTACTGTGGACTGGTAGCTCGGCGGGGATACACCCACCGAAGGGAGGTGACAACTTCCGCAGGTGGAGGTAAAGTTGTACCTCACGTTGGCCCTATCCTGCAGTAGGGGCTCGCGAGAGGTATGGCTGGCGCACTCGGGCGGAGCGGCTTGCGGAAGCTCCATGTGTATCGTGACGAGGGTAGACCAACTCCTGCATGATGAGACCGGGAGGGTCCCACCCTGCGTCTCAAATCTTTGATCATCTTTCAAATTCTTTCAATTCACATGCACTACCTACCTTCCTAACACTACTCCTAACGCTTTTACAGGGGCCCCTGCGAACATAGCTTTGTTGTCTCCCTTTAGCCCCCCATCAGAGGGGATGCATGTTGCCTCCTCCCCAACCATGGTGGTCAAGGATGGGGTGGGGGTGCCAGTGGGGGTCCGGCTAAAGCAAGGACCGACCATTTTGCCAGTGGCTGTGCCTCCCTTTTCATCGTCCCCCGCCCCCAACCGAATAACTATGCAAATAAATTGAACTTGCATTGTGACGGACCGCTTTCTGTAACGCGCGATTTTCTGCGCGGTTGCAATGAGGGGTCCTAAGCTGGGAAGATTGGGCCAATTACGGGAGATCGGGATCTGTGGAGAATTGCATCAGTGTCCTCGCTTTTTCGTCCTTTTTCGTCGTTTCTTTTTCGAATGGCCAAGCACGGGGTCGGGTGTGTCTTCGGACGGCCGGTGGATTGATTGGTCGGATGGTTGTTTGGCGCGACGCCATGCGCGCGCGATTAATAAATGTCGACGTCGTTTCTTTTGGTTCGGTTTCGATCTTTTTGGGCGCGGACATCGCGCGGGAAATTGCTTCTTTCCTTTTAAATTTCCTCTTGATTTTTTTTTCGAATTTTGTTGAGCCCCCAATGACTTTCAAAATTTCGGACTTTCCTTCTGGAATTCGTGTTTTTTGCTTTTTCGCATTAGATAGGAATTTAGGAATTCAGTAATTAGGATTTTTTCTGCCAAGCAGCGGCTTTTGTTTACGCACTTCTTCATGCGGCTGCAACGGTACTCTAATTAGTGGGCGCCCTTAATCGTATGTGTAATTGTAATTTTGGACGGGCGCCATTGTAATTGTATCTCTCTTCTTGCACTTCGTCTCTCCCGCCCTCCCTCTTTTTTTTTTGCTGAAATTTTGTAAGCCACGGCTTGCATGCTCGGATCGATGCGTGGAGACGGGTTACGCCCCCCACGCCGCGGCCGATCATGCAGAATGCAGGCGTTCCCTCTCTAATCTTCACTCTAAGTCTTGGTAACTCCGTGTTCTTCGCGCATGCATGCACGCTATAAATTCCGGATGCGCGATTAGTCAGCTCTCTTAACCCGTTGTTGGAAGCTCAGGGTTGCGCGATCAGGAAGGGTCGGCACACGAGCGAAGTAAGAGGTGAGTAGAGTCGGAGTTGGGTGACCCGACGGGCTGGTGCCGAACGCGCGGGATTGACGTGGGCCACGACGGACTGTGGGCACGGGCGAATCCGACGGGTGCGGGAGGACTAAGCGGGGTGACAACTTCGTGGGTAGGTGCCCGACGACAGACTGTCCGCATCGGAGAGAGAGAGAGAAAGGAAGGAGAGTTGAGGTGGATGGATGCGGAGTTGATGTTTCTTTGTCTCTTCCCCCTCTCTACCTATGTACATACATTTTGATTGCGGCTCCGGGTGGTTTGTCCGTTCTTATTTTCGTTTCGGCTTTCTGAAATCTGGGCGTGGATTTTTGCTCACCTTTGTCTTCGCGATGTCCGTTTTTGCTTGCATTATGTGTATGATTGTCAAATGTACGGATGAGGGGACTGCTTGTCTATCTTCTTGCTAAGAATCCCTGTCCTTGTGTTATGTCTGTGTCGAACCTTTGCCTGCGCCTGATGTCACTGTAGATGGGATAGGAATCTGGTCCCGATAGTGGGTTTGTTCTCGTTCTGCTTATCTCATGAGGGGGATTGTGTTATGATTGCATCTTGCATAATTGACGATCCGAGATCTGGCCCCGTGAACGCCGTGCGAGAACACGTGTAAACGCGATCCGAGTCGCGCCCTTACACGCATTCCCGTGCGTCGATTCGCCCGCCCAGACAGGACTCGTGGCGGAACCACCATCCCGCAAGGGCACGCCGAGGTGCAACTAAGTTCGCCCATCCGACACGTGCTCATGCGCGGTGACGATATCCCGACCCGCGCTATCCCACCGACGATGACACCATGACGCGATCTTGGGGCTCAGACTCATCCTATGACCCGAACTATTTCACCCCTATAATAAACGAGCTCATAAGGACACGATACCCCTGTCACACGGAGAATCGGCTATGTCCGCGGGAATTCCACTGTGCCACCACTAGCGACCCTCGGTGCTCCGATTTCCCTTCCCCCGACCACACCTACAACTTCACCCACCCAGGATTCATTGAGATCACCACTAGTTTCCCTCCTTTCCGCCTCCTTCTCCCGTATCATCAACTCAGTGTCGTTCCGTGGCCGGCCATAGCCCCCTATTGGCCCAATACGTTTTGCGTGAATTGCCGACACAGCGGCGCGCCGAGCACTCCGGAATTCCGAAGCCCCAACCCAAATACACGGCGGCCTGCGCCACGTGGCGGCCCCCGACGGCCTAACTTTCCGGGACCACCTCCACCACGGAGGAATTTTCCCGTAACCCGTCGTCCACTGTGTCCCGGTTCCTTGGGACTGTGAGACCCTTGCGTGCGCACCCCTCGCTCGCCTAATTGCATTCATATCCTTAAGACTCCCCCACTTCCCCCAAAAATCCTTGGCACACCCCTTTTCGCACTTCCAGGCCCACACTCCACTCCGATCAGGAAGTCGGGCGTCACAGCATCACAAATTGTGTTTTTTTCTAGGTTACCAGGGCGGAAGTTCGGGACCCCTCTGGATGTCCGATTTGTCCAGTCGAAAAACTACGGAGACGTCCTCCGGAGACAAGTATGTCCGACCCTCTAAAAATAATTATAAAAAAAAAAGGATTTTTTTTTTGTAAGTTCTCCCTCACATGAGGTATATGCCACAAAAGTTTTGGGCCGTTTGAGCCCATAGAAAAAAAGATAAAAATCGCCAAATATATCTGTGTCAATTTCAATCTAACAGCCTAACAGGTCTATCTTATGGGGGTCAATTTCAATCACGCACCCCAACCCCCCCACCCCCCCCAATCCCCCTTTCCCCATGTTTTGCATTTTATTTTTTTTTGCTCCAAATGAGCTGGATTTTTTTTTATGGGGTCACCTCATGCAGCACAGCCCCTCCCCATTTTTTTTATTTTATTTTTTGCTTTTTTTAATGCAGAAAATGAGTTGTCCGGGATTCCGCCGGTAACCTAGACTTTTGCTTTTTTTTTTGCTTTTTTTTTGCTTTTTTTTTGCTTTTTTTTTGCCTTTTCTTTTGCTTTTTTTTTTG
>BFEA01000124.1:1105315-1117656 GCA_003427395.1 Chara braunii
AGCGCAGCAAAACCCCGGCTTGAAAAAAAAAAAAAAAAAAATCCCTGCTGGATTTTGGGACCGCCTGGATTTTCCGGGCGGACCGGGCGGCGGCCCAGCCTAGAAAAAAACTAGATACAGTTTCAGGGTTAGATTCAAGTTCATTCGACCCTGAGGGGATGGGCTCAACTGGGAAGGCTCAAACCTGAGGGGACAGGTAGGCTTGGATAGATCGGGGAGGAAAGCGTCTCATAGGTAAAATAGTGTGCAACCCATAACCCTTAGAAGATCTTGCTTCCCATTGGTAGATTAAGGTAGTGTCGGCTCTGGATCAGTAAATTAGCTAGGCTAAGTAGCGGGTTTGTGGTCGGACTAGTGCAAAGATAAGGTAAATACTAAATCCCCATACTAGATACCTGAGTGGATAATGTAGGGTAGGGTAGGGTAGGGTAGGAAGGCAGCTAGTGTGAGGTTGATACAAGATTGAGAGGGGGGGTGGAAAGGAAAAACAAAATAAATAAAATTAGACTAAATAGTTTTTGTATGGTTGTGGGTTGTCCTGTCCCAGGGTGCTGCTTTGAAGAGTACACCAAGTGCTCGAGCCGGGAATAAGCGTCAGAGGAAAGCACAGCAACGGCAGGAGAAACAGGCGAAGGAACAGTTAACAGAGGACAGCCTGCGGAACGAGGGACTCGCGGCCGAGATTCCGTCGTCAAATATCGGGTTCAAGATGTTGCAACGCATGGGTTACCAGCGAGGCGAGGCGCTTGGGAAAACTAAGCAAGGACAAGTGGAGCCTGTCGCAGTGGAGGTGAAGAGGGGCCGCATGGGGTTAGGGAGGGAGGAGGAGGAGAAACGGCGCAAGGCGGAAAAAGAAGTGTGGGCGGAACAGAAAAGGAGCATGCAGATTGACAAGCAAAGAGAAATGGGAACGGCGTATAAAGAACGAGCGCGGGAGCAGTGGGAGAATCGACGAATTGCACAAGATGTTGGGAAATGCAGGGGAGCGTTAGCACAACTTAGAGGGGAGGATGATATCTTACTCCCGAAGAAAGAAGTATCGAAGAAGGACACACAGAAGAAGGGGGAAGAGAGATACCACCAGAAGCAGAGAGGCAGATTCGACCGCAAGAACGCAGTTTCGTCGGTCTCCCCGCACAAAAAGAAAGAATTGCAACTGATGTCGTTGAAAAAGTCTGTCTGCAGTCCGCTTTCCGCAATGCACGCAGACGATTCCGATGCAGAGGAGGCGGCGGAATTGCTGGGAGTAAGTGAAGAGGGAAACACTGATGAAGAGGAGGAGGAGGACGAAGAGGAAATTTCCTTGGAGGTGAGCGATCACAACAATGTTGTCGCGAGCTTCTGTTGGTGCTTGGTCCATTCCTTTCTTGTTTCTGTAAAAAGGGGTACCCCCAACCTTTTTGTATCCATCTGGTTAACACAGGAATTGAACTCATGACCTGTGTATTACCAGTTCCATTTCTGTACATTCAACCAACACGGGGCTGGGTAGCTGGCTGCATTGAAGTGCTGCATTCCTAAGTTGGACAATAGCAGTACTTTTTAATACAATCAGAGGATGTTTTTTTTAACTTTTTTTTTGTTTTTTTCTGGAAATGTGAAAAGGTAGGCGTCCACAAAATAGCGTGGCTGTGACACAGTGTTTTGTCGGACCACCTGATCAGCACATTGAACCCTGACAGTCTGCCCAGGATGCATTTGACCAATGAATGGATAACGACTCACCACGTCGCCCAAAGTTAGCGGTACCCTAGAGAGAGAGAGAGAGAGAGAGAGAGAGAGAGAGAGAGAGAGAGAGAGAGAGAGAGAGAGAGAGAGAGAGAGAGAGAGAGAGAGAGAGAGAGAGAGAGAGAGAGAGAGAGAGAGAGAGATGGCACAGGAGATAAGAGTTAAGATATACCGCTTTAAACCCCTGTAGAGCGTGTTTGTTCCCCACCTTCCTGTATCTGGTCGCAATCTGGTAATACGATCTTGACAAACTGTATGTCTTTTCTTTGCTGTACATGGGTTTCCTGAACTTTCCTCTTTTGGCAGGTCCTGAACGATCTGCTGGATACGCTGCGGGCAGAATTCCACTTTTGTATCTATTGTGGTGTCCAGGTCAGTTTTGTCGCACATGCTATGTAAATCCTGCTGAACCTGTAGGCCGTGTTGATTTGTCTGTGTGCGTTGATGGAAATAATGGGTTTCTGGAGACTTCCATCTTCATCAGCGTGTCTGAGAACTTGTTTCAACATTCAAACACCACTGCGGATGCTGTCATGTTCTGCTGAACGCAGCTCAACCTGATCATGAATGTATAAAAGCTGTCTTTCTGCTGTCTTTCTGGGCCGATACGGACATGATGAAGGATGCGTTGTGCTCGGGGGGCAGACAATAGGTAGTACTCACCACTTGGCACATCAGTCCTCTAGTGTGATAGGCAGGGCTGCTATCATAGCGCATATGTTCGTTTGTTTGTTTTTTTCCCTTTTCAGCATGGCATTTTTTTTAATGATGATACTGCCATCATACTGGAAACAGAGCTGCTATATGTTCCTTGAGCTCAGCAATCTTTTTTTTTGAGGGGGGGGAGGGAGGGGGGGGGCGCGGCACGGGGGTGGTAAAGGGGGTTAGAGCTGGTAATATTATGTGCATACTCATCTGATTGGAGTAATCCAAGGCACAGCATTCATGCGCGCACACAGAGTATAATCCCGTGCACAAAAGCTGTAGAGAAGTCAAGATTTCCAATTAGGACTCCAATCTCTCAACGTGATGCCCCACACCTAAAAAAGAACCTCCAATGTGGCCACTCATCTGATTCACCCAGAGGATTCGAACTCATGATCTGCTTATAAACAGTCAATTACGTGTGCATATACTATATAGTATATAAACTAAGCTGTTTTATAACTCTCATTTTTAAACCTTTTGAAGTGCATATACTATCTAGTATACATATGCCCTTCAGCCACATCAGCTAGGGGGTAGCATTAGGGGAATGATATGAAGCAAGTGCAAGGAAAATGAGCGAGAGGACAGAAAACCAGATTGCAATATCACGCCGAAGACCAGATAATCTTGTCCCAAGCAGAAAGCACAATGCACCGAAATACAAGCCAAATAAGAGCAACACAATGAACTCAAATGTCAATGACAACACTCTGTTGGCAGACCAACATAGTAATCCAATGTCGCTCTTCTTGATTGGCACTCAGCACCCAGCCTATCCTACTCAACAACTCTGCTAGCCTACACTACGTGTATGCGACAGGTGTCACTTGGAAGTTGGAACTGAAGACCAATGTACGTGATGACGTCGCCAATGCAGACAGACTGCCAGCGTACACCAGGTACTTGCTTCTTCTCCTCTCCTCACCCGTCTCATCCCACAGCATGCGCCCTCTTCCCGAAGACCACCATCACCAACACCAGCATGCGCCCCAGCAGCCGGGCTATGTCCGCCGTGCGCCCGCTGTCACCACAGCGCCCCTCTCACCTCTCACCACCCGCGTGCGCCTCTGGCCAGCGCTCGGGCAGCCTCTGTGCTCAGTGCAGCAGCGTGGCCGCCCGCAAGTGCTCACTTTCCTTTATGGAAAGTGTGCGCTGCTCTGGCCAGCACTGGGCCAGGACCCTGTGTGCCCAGTAGCTTCACTCAGGGCCAAAGTGTCTACGCCCAGGCCTGATCAGACAGTTGCCTGGGTCCACAGCAGTGAGTTGCGCCCAACTACCCGCGCTCGCTGTGAGGTGTTCCCTGCTTTCCGATTGGCCGAGAGCGGCGAGAGGTCATCCCCCACGTCAAGCCCAGGAGAGCCTGGAAGGCTCTCCGATGCTCGCGAGCAGGGCCTTTGTAACCAACCGGCGTGTGGAAACCGTCTGGCGCCCCACACTGCAGAAATGACGAAAATAAGGCCTCGTGAGTCGTGGCAAGTTTCAGGCCCGCCTTCAATTAGGGCGGACTGGAGGCTTGCTGGGGCTCAAGGGGTCGTTGGGGTGCATTGGCTGAAAGGCCTTTGTGAGGGCTCAATCCTAGCAAAGCCTGTGCCCTAGCAAAGCCTGTGCCCTCCCTAAGTGAAGGTGGGCCTGAATATCCACGAGAGGCCTGTTTTCAACATTTTTCCAGAAGTGGGGACTGAAGACAGTTGCAGCACGCCAGTTGGTTACAGAGCAACGTGAGCCTCCAGGCTCTTCCCAGAAGCAAGGGCTGCACTGTACAGTTGAGCCCAGGGCTCAGGTGGTTGCGCCCTGGGAACACGCTGTTTGAGGCCGACACATCATGGACTGGCTGCAGGCCAATGAGAGAGGAGCATTGTCGTCACACATGAGCTGGGAGCCAATGAGAATGCTGCGAACACTTGGGAGGCTGGGTGGCTTCATGAGCGTGCCTAACTGCACGAAGCCCAGGGCAGTATCAGAAACCGGGCCTGGGCGCAGACACCTGGGGCCAGAAGCAAGCTACTGGGGCCCCCACACGCATGGCCAAGCCAGGCAAGCCAGCAGCGGGCACACTTTCCATAAAGGAAAGTGTGCGCCCCAGTGGGAGGGCATTCTGGCCTGTGCAGGCATTCCTGCCACGCTGCTGCATTGTCGTGTGAAGCTGCGCTATGCAGGCAGGCTGGGGCGCACGCGGGGGCTAAGTGGTGAAGAGGGCACTGTGGTGGCAGTGGGCGCACGGCGGCCATAGCCGGGCCGAGCGTGCGGGTGTGCATGGTGGCGATGGTGGTCTTCGGGTAGGAGGCGCATGCAGAGGGGGAGTTGAGGTGAGATGAGGGTAGGACAGAGCACGTACCTGGTGTATGCTGGCGGTTGGCATCGGCGATGACGTCAACGTACATTGGTCTTCAACTGCGATGTGATCTGGTTGTGAGAACGTAGATAGGCTAGATAGGCTGAGTTGAGAAGGCTGGGCGCCGAGCGCCAGACAGTAGGGGTTGACAGTGGAAATCTGTGTTGGTGTGACCAGAGTGTGCCAACATTGACACAAAATGGTTCATTGTATTGCTCTTATTTGCATGGTATCTTGGCGCATTGTGCTCTCTTCTTGGTACACGACTATCTGAGCTACTTCGTGATTTTGCAACTTGGTTTTCTGTCTATCGCTCTCGCTCATAATCCTTGCACTTCAGACAAAATTCAGGAAAAATTTCAGGAAAAATTTCAGGAAAAATTTCAGGAAAAAAATCAGGGAAAAAATCAGCAAAAAAATCAGCAAAGAGTCCAGCAAAAAAGTCAGAAAAAAATTCCGAAAAAACGAATCAGGAAACAAATCAGGAAAACAAATCAGGAAATTTTTCAGGAAAAGCATCATGTGATAACCCGTCCAAACACGGACTGAGATACACAGCTGATTTCTGAGTTTTGCTCATAGACTGAATGCCCTACTAAGTCCCCCGCCTGCTAAGTCTGTGTGTGTGTGCTTGCTGGACTGCATGTCTGTCTGAGTGCTGGTTGGCTTGCGTGTGTGACCGTGCCTGTCTGAGTGCTGGTTGGTATGAGTGTGTGTGTGTGTGGCCCGCCAGGGCACTTGTTCGTTCGTTGGGCCCTCAGGGCCGGTACTTACCTGTGGCCGTGGCTTCGAAGGGTTGCAGCAAGGAAAAAGCACTCAAGTAGCGKGTAGGCCGGTACCGCACCCGGCAGGGGGGTAAATATGCAGGTACCGGAGGCCGAGCAGAAGAAGACAAAAGTGGCATTTTTAGAGGCCGGTAGTGTAGACTAGGTCTAGCGGGTACCAGTCTGAGTCTAGGGCCTGTAGGGGCAATATCAGAGTCTGCAATGATGTTCCCTCCAAAAGGAGGAAGAGGTACCGGTTGCTTGGGAAGTCCAGCGGCCTGGAAGTCACCGCCCAAGAGGCAAAGCAGGCCGCTATATCTTCCGGCCGGGCGGAAGACCCGGCCTCCTCTTTTTCGGTGTGCAAGTTTGGCGACACACTGGTGGAGCGCTGGAGGGAGCAGCGCTGGGTTGGAGCTGCGCTGCTGGGGAGGAAGAAGAAGGACTAGAGGGAGGAAGAAGGAGGAAGGAAGGAGGAAGGGGGAGGAGCGCCAGGGGTACTTACCTGGCTATGGTGGCAGCCATCTTCATCACCTTGGTGGGCGCTGCAGCAAGGAGCCCCCATCCGGGGGAAAGCCACACCAAGAAGCTTCAGGGCAGGGTTGGACATGGCGGCCTGAGTCCAAGCAGCCATAGCTGCTTTGTGTTGTCCTTTGGGCATCGGAGCAAGGCCTAGTAGTCCGCCATAGCCTCGACCTATGTGTACGAAGAGTGGGAGAGGCGGCCATGGCTATGGTGGACCTTGAGTGATACCTGCAGTAGAAAAGGGACTCGAACATGATTCTGGACCAGTCATTCAACATTGTACTATTATTTCTTGTATGAATGAGAGAARGGGGAGATAAGGAGGAGGAGATTGTTGGGCGAAGAAGAAGAGCCTTGTCATCATCTTTGCTGGTGTACYTCTTCTTCTTCTTCTTTCTCATTTCTTCTTCTTCTWCTACTCCTCTCTCTCCTCTCAAGTTCATTCATTTCTTTCTGCAATTGGATGGCATTGTACTTCTCAGTGGATGTGTATTTCGAAATTGGCCAGGGTCATAACAATCAGGAAAAAATCAGAATTTTTTCAGAAAATTGAAAATTCTTCAAAAAACTTCAAAAAACTTCAAAAAAAAAAAAAAAAAAGCAGAAAAAATATCAGAAAAATTAAATGAAATTTAGATAAATTCAGACGTTTCCACATTTCATTGGAGGGCGTGGTTCATTGCTTGACCAGATTCCGCTTTTAAAGGGCAGGTTCTGATCATCACACAAGAACTTTCTTGACTGATCTCCGGCAAGCAAATACACAATCAGGATTCTATTTATTGCCTGAAAAGGTAGCCTTGCTGCTGCACGCAGGCATGGCCCAAGCCATTCTCCTCTGCAACAGGGGACACTTATCATATGATATGATTTATCTATTTATTAATATAAATATTAAATTCGCAATCACATTTACGAGACAAACCTGTAGGGTGTATCGCAAACTCTGAGTTTGAAGTGTGAACCCTGCTGTAGGATTTTTCATGTTCTACGCTCGAATGAATCTTGCACATGTTTGTTGTCAAGTGCTTATTAAAATTGTTGTCGTGATTCGATTACTTGTCCTTATTCTTCCTCTTACCCTCGAGCCCTCGACCTCTGGATTGATGGTTTGAAGTTTGAACCCTGGATCATTGAAGGCGTGAGGTTGGAATGGATTCATGATAACCACTATTGTTCTGTGGTTAATCGTTTCATGCCCTGGTTGGATGCAAACACCAACGAATAACACTGTAGGCTTCCATGTGATGACAGTATTTTTCTAAATTTTTAATTTTTTTCTCTTCCTTCTTTTTTTTTTTTTCGGAATAATTGTCAACAAGATCGCTCAGAAGTAGTTTTCATTCATCATCGCGATTCATCGGTATGACGAGATTATGTTTGTCGTGTAAATGTGCAGTATCGCTCCGAGAGCGAGCTTCAGGAGGAGTGTCCTGGGCGAGATGCAGATGCACATTGAGAGTATTGGGAAGCACAGACACCTGAAGAGAGTCGACTTCTTGGGTGGTCTCTGAGGTCAGTTTCCTCGTCCTCTGCTCAACCTGTATTCTGGATTGCTGCTTTCTCCTTGATGGAAATATGCACACACACACACACACACGCACACACACACACACACACACACACACACACACACACACACACACACACACACACACACACACANCGGGATGCCCATGTATGTGTGTATGGTATTGATTGACCTGTTGGGGTACTCTGGGTTTCTTTTCCTACTCCTCTGTGGTCTTGATTCTGTGACTGAATGCATGTGATCTACCTACTCGCCTGATGGATGGAAAATGAAGTATTTTGTTATACATGCCGAGTCTTTCTACAGTGCTTTGTCTTTTCATCACTGAACGGTTTGTAGTCTGTAGGTTCTGCCAGAAGTTGAAATTTCGTTTTTCAGTGCAGTTGAGACTGAACTAAGTTCAGGTGGGACTCCTCTTGGTTGGAACCTGGTTGAGACCTACGTGGGACACTTGGGACCAAGCAGGACCCTTGGGACCCAGCGGGACCGGGCCCAAACAAGGAGAGCCCCTGGACCCAAATCCGTTAGGCATTGACCTCTTGTCTTCTTGGCTGAGATTTGAGTTCATTCTTCTTGGATTAGGACACCCACTGCCGAGGGGATGTTGGCTTTGACGTTTTGCTTGTATTCTGATTGCACCATCCGTGGCTTGACTCGCACCCTGTACACCACTCAAGTCTCCATTGTTGCATTTAGTTACTCGTTGTCTGATTTGTTGTGCGGACACGGAGTTGGTCAGACTGGACTCGAAAGGACCTCGTATGCAGTCTGATCAGACTGGGTCGCTGGATCAGACCTCTCGTTGAGTTTAACTGTTTCTTTTGCTGTTCTCTACTTCCAAATGAATGCCGCTCCCGCTAGGAGTTCTACTTTCTATTCTCTGAGCTTTATCTGTTTTTCTGAGTTCATTTCCGATGCCCGTGGAGACTCGCAATCTGAAAGAAGAAAGAGAGAGGAGGGAGAGAGAATAGGGAGAGAGGGAAAGTGATAGTCTGAGGTGGGCAAGGACTGGGAAAAGGAGTGTTCGTCTAAACGCGAGGGGGAGTGAACCTCTTGAGAGTCTGATTGATTCTTTTGCTGTCTGGCGACTCTCTGATCCACCTACCCACACTGACAGTCCAAAGATGTCCCAGCTAACTTCAACGCAATGGCGGGCCTTGTTAGATGCAGCCGGTGATGCTRAGAAACCACATCTGCAAGCACTCTTGGATGGTGCTATAAAACGGGAACAGGAGACAGAGAAGGAGAGGAAGGAGACCTTGCTGAGAAGGCAAGTAGCCCTCCTAGAGACTGTTCCCATACTGATTGAAGAGCAGTGCGGGGAACAGTTGCAATCCATCCTCACAGCCTTTGTTCAAATCAGGAATCTTGAGGACCATACCACTTAGATCGCTGAAGTCTTTACAAAACTGCAGGCACTTCAGGATGATCTGACTGAGATGACCCTCAAGTACCATGAACTGACAAAGGAGGTGGCGGATCTGCGACAAGCCCAAGTGGCCAACCCTCTTCCTCTATCTCCTGGAACTGAAACTGCAATCGAAACTACCTCTGCCCCTCTTACTGTATCTTCTTCTACCTCTTCTTCGAGTGTGATGGTAACCTCCTCAGGACCTGCAGCAGGTGCAGATTCCACTGTCGCTGTAACAAGCAATGAGGCTGGAACTTCTGCAATTGCTGCAGCCCCAAGGCCGGAACCAGCTGCTGCTGGTCCCAGCTACGCCAGTCCCTATGGTGACCGGAAGGCGGTTCAAATACCATCCAAGTACGATGGCAAGGAAGACATCGAGTCCTGGATCGGCTCCATGAGGGCCTACTTTGAGATTTTGGGGACTCAAGCTGAGACCCAGGCGGCAATCATGGGAATGAATGTCGAGCCGGTCGTACGGGGCTTCCTAGAAGTCCAAGCAACGCGGGCTGGGTTTCCAAAGGCTTCACTGGCCAAATGGCTAAGGACCACCCCGGTTGCCTCCCTCGAAGAACTCCTCACCTCGGAATACCAAGATCCACATGTTGCTGCTAAAGCAAGAATTCAACTGGATAAAGTAAAGCACAGCAAGTGGAATGGCTCCATGAAAAGCCTGCAGACCTATCTAAGCAAGTTGTTTGCCACTCCTGGTTTGGAATTGTCCACTCAATCTTGCTTTGATGTGGTCAAGGGCGCGGTTCCAACTAACTTCACTAGTCCCCTGGGCAGGGACTACATTGCTTATACTGACTGGCTCGCTTTAATGAAGGATGTAGTCAGTCTGGAGGCCATGGACCTCCTTAGTACGGCAGGCAACAAAAAGCCCATGGGCGGCTGACGGTTCAAGGGCAGCAACGGTTTTGCTGTGCATGACCTGCTGGAGGCCGAAGAAGAAGCTGATGCGGGTGACCCCACTCTTGGTGACGACCAAGAACAGGACTCTGATACAGCTTGTTCTTCAACCCATGAGTCCGACGCAAATAAAGAAGAAGAGAAATTTTCTTCTTTTAAAAAGACTGCCGGTACTAAGGGACCGAATCGGAGTGCCGGAAAGAGTTATGTCCAACTCCCCAAAGGAGTTGAGATCCCGCCTAAACCGGAGGATGCATCTACCAAACCTTGGGTTGACCTCCGGATCACTGAGAATGACTGGCGGGGCAGACTCAAGAAGGGGGTTTCCCTGCATTGCCAAAAGCAAAATCATAAGGTTCAGGATTGTTATAGGCTGCAGGGAAACGAGAATCGGGCGTAGGGTCAGACTCAGCAAACTCTACAACAAGGGAAACTGGTCCTGTTGAAGACCAGCAGCCCTCCCTTGAAGCCCAACCATCTGCTGAAGACAAGGCTGCGGTAAGTAATGTATTGTATGACGAGCCTTGGGAGGAGTCTGAGATGATTGACTTCCACTACGACTTGGAGCATTGGGCTGAAATGAAACAGCAACGTGCCCAAGGGACAGTGAAGTTAATCTTCTTTGAACTACTCATAAACCACCGCTATCTCCGTGTGTTAGTTGATTGTGGTGCTACAGCTAATTTGATGTCACCACATGGGATACGCAAGGTGGGCTTGGGGATGAAGCAAGTGGCCCTGCAGAACCCTTGTCGGACCCAAGTTGGCAACAAAGAAGTTGTCTCTTCAACACATGCAGTCAAAGGTGTGCGCACTACCTTTGACAAAGGTAAGACTGTCACCCATGCACTAAACTTCTTTGTCCTTGACAAGTGCCCCTTCGACGCTGTCCTTGGCTTGGGCTGGCTGCAGTCCCAATGCGAATGGACTAAGTGGAAGGAATCACTCTTCATGGTCAAAGATGCTCAGGGGAACGAACTTCTTGTCGTCTTGGATGAGAAGCACGAATCCCCAGTGACTTTTCTGAATGCATATGAGTTCTGCAAGAAGTGGCGCAAGCACAAAGAGGAAGAACAATCGTATGTTGCCTTTGTTCGTCCTGCTCATGTGCCTTCTACTTTTGCGGCTAGTACCACCACTACCTTGAGTAATGATCCTACTTCTAGCACTTCTACTACTAGTACCTCTACCTCTCTACCCTCCGATAGTCCAAATGATCCAACTTCAGATTCGGTCGTCTCTATACGCAACTTGCGACCGGACTTTGGTGATCCCTTTGCTGATTCCCCACCCTCACCTGTCCCATCATACATCCAAACCCTCCTCAATCGGTTTCCAGAAGTCTTGGCCGAGCCACGTGGAGTCCCCACGCGACCGGTTCGACACACCATCGAGTTGGTCGAGGGTGCTGTTCCTCCAAAGGGCTGCGTGTACCGTATGGGACCCGGCGAGCTGGAGGAACTCCGGCGGCAGATCGATGAGATGATTGACAAAGGGTGGATCAAACCAAGTGAATCTGAATTTGGTGCTCCTGCGTTGTTTGTGTCAAAGAAAGGAGGCAAACTCCGCATGTGTATTGATTATCGCGGTCTAAACCGCCTCACAAGAAAGAATGCTTATCCATTGCCTCGTATAGATGACTTGCTTGATGCCGCAGGCGGGTGCAAGGTCTTCTCCAAGATCGATCTCAAGTCTGGCTACCACCAGATTGAAGTCGATCCTGCGGACCAGCACAAGACTGCATTCAAAACTCGCGACGAGCTTTATGAGTTTACCGTAATGCCCTTCGGCCTCACGAACGCACCAGCCACTTTCCAAAGCCTCATGGACAAGGTCCTCCGCAAACAGATTGGCCGGTTCGTGGTAGTGTACCTGGACGATATTCTGATTTTCAGCAAGTCCATGGAGGAACACCTCAAGCATCTTGAAGAGGTGCTCGCTATCCTCAAGAAGACGCAGCTCCATCTCAACTTGGAGAAATCTGAGTTTGGGAAGGATAGCTTCATCTATCTTGGGCACCGGTTGTCTGCTGTAGGCCTAGAGCCTAAGGCAACTTAGATTGAGGTCATACGAGATTGGCCTCAGCCTGCGAACATTCGCGAATTGCGTTCTTTCCTTGGTCTCGCATCGTACTATCGGAAGTTTGTACCCCGTTTTTCTATCATTGCTCGTCCATTGTCGCGACTAACCAGTACAAATGTGTCTTATTCCTGGGACGCCGCGTGTACGGAAGCTTTTCAAGCTCTCAAGGAAGCCTTGGTAAGTTATCCGGTACTCCGCATTGCAGATCCCAAACTGACATTCTTAATCACTACGGATGCAAGTCAGTATGGAATCGGTGCAGTGCTGCAACAAGATGACGGCGATGGCTTGCGGCCACTCGAGTACTACAGCCAGGGTTGTCACGCGGGGATCCCCGGGGCCCAAGCCGGGGTA
>BFEA01000124.1:1139134-1152827 GCA_003427395.1 Chara braunii
AAAAAAAAAAAAAAAAAAAAAAGAGTTGTCTGAGATTTCCAGACAAAAGAAATTGAAATCGGACACATCCGGTTTGATATCCAGGTCCCAGACACCTGGAGCATGGTCCCATAATCTCCCATTAGCAAAGAGGATTGGATTGAAAGCCGGAATCTGGCTGCGCTTGTGGACAAGTGCAGAAAATCGAGATTGAACTCCTTTTCTGCACCTCTGCCTAAAACACGCCCAGGTTCAGAATCTTAATCCAATCCCCGTTGCTAGTGGGACCATGCTGCTGGGGCAAGGTCCCATTTGTCCTGATTCTTCATTTCTGCCTGTAGTTTATAAAGATCGATGCCCAGGAATGAAGAATTCTTTCAGTGAGATCTGACCACTGTAGGGAGGGCCCAGTACCAAGTGGAGACCTGGCCACTGGAGGGAGGCCCCACTACCAAGTGGGGCCCTAGCCACTGGAGGGGAGCCCCCACTACCAAGTGGGCTTCCAACTCAGGGTGGGTAGTATGGCCTCCTTCGAGTGTCAAGACCCAAGCTGCTTGGTAAGGGTGAGCGGTGTGGCATCCCCCCAACACCTTGGAGAGAGAGAGAGAGAGAGAGAGAGAGAGAGAGAGAGAGAGAGAGAGAGACCAAGCACAATTGGAAACCTTGGCGGGCCCAAAGCTATTTCCACGGTGGAGGAGATTGGTGGTTCAGCTATGTTCAAGTAAAGAGGAATGAGTGCAGTGTTTTGGGAAAAGGCAGATATGCCACATCGCTAGAGTCGTAGTTCTGAACAGAGTCACTACATGTCGGGGGTGGTAGGTTGTCTAGTTTATAGGGAAATGAAGTTTGTGCTTTGAAGTTGGAAGCTGTGACGTGACTGCGGGAGGGGGGCCGGGTTCGGTACTTCAGAGGGAGATGCTTGTCCCAGACAACGATTGCCTGGCACCCTTTTTTAGGCAGATGTGTCCGCAGTGTCTTCCCCTCTGCGCCTCTGTGCGTGGAGCGCCGACGATGCAGCCAAGAGTATGTTATCATGGAACATTACTGTCCCACGGGGTCGATTCTGCCGGGGGGGGGGGAAAAAAAAAAAAAAAAAAAAACACTTTATTTTCTCATTCACAACGGTAGAAAAAATATATCCCTAAGTCTTCGGCTTGGAAAAGTTCCCGGAGGGGGGGGGGGAGCGAAAGTTTTTGGCCATTTTTGGACCTGGCGGACCTCCTCTGTCACCTTCCGCAGTTTGGGCTTCACAGACCTCCTTCGAGCGTTTGGTTGTTTGGATTTGACCGAGACCCCCTGTGACCTCGGCTTTCCGGGCATCCAGAAGATGAGTGAGTTGGTGGTACCCCTCGATTATCCATGCATTCGCTAAGAGAGGGGGAGGGGGGAGGGGGGGAGGGTTGTGAGATGAAATGGGAACAATCGAAAGATTGAATTGCATCCAATACATCCATCTGCCCTTGAACATGAGGACCACCAGGGATGAATCCACGGTTTTCTACTGTGTTCACCCGAATACAATGTACGGTAATTCTTGCTGTATCTAGACTCAAAGTTGGCACAAGTACAGATATAATAATGTTGTATTCGGGTGAACACGGTCGGTTTCCGCGAAGCAATAGCTTCATCATCCATCCCTGCCGAAGCCTAGTACTATACAGGTGGTGTGGTGAGAGAACCCCCGGGATCGGGGCCTTTTTTTCTCAAGGCTGGCCTTTTTTCTAATGGTGAGGGAGCAGCACCCGCTGGAAAGGGGTCCAGTGTCCCACTATTGCAAGAGTATTATGATAGGTTGTGATCATACTTGCAAGCGGACGCCGTCCGGGCGGTTCCGCACGTGCGGCAGACCGCCGGACCGGACCCGTGCGGCGCACGAATGTGCGCCCGACGACCAGTTACSCCCCMCCCCCCCCCCMAAAAAAAAAAAAAAAACGCCCCCGTCCGGTCCGGTCCGGGGGGAGGGTGCCGCACGCGGCAAAGCGGACCAGACCGGACGCTCGTCCGGTCCGTCTGCTTGCAAGTATGGTTGTGATCCACGAGTCTTTTAAACCAACAGTACTAGTACGCAAGCAAGTTGCGAGTTCTGGCGCATACACCGGGCAGCTGCGCTCAGATGCATAGGCGTGGAATTGAGCGCCCAAATTCAACGAAGTTGCAACGATTCTGCTTTATTTTTTCGACGGCCAATATATGGCTGCGGGGTACTGGTGGTTTAAGACCCTGATATTCCCTTGCATCCTACCCTTCCCATCCTTACTTAGCTATCATTATCTCAGAGTCCTAGACCAGGTTCTTTGCTTTCCAAATTAACAAGCACTTCGTGAAAAGTAGACATTTTGTGGAAACGGGACTTTAATTACGAGGATTTTCAAAAAAATAGTTTTAATGCATTGACCAACGTCACAAAAATTTCAGCAGAAATTTATCGGTCGAGCAATGAAAAACAGATGCAGCACCTTTAAAAAAAGTGAGAAACATATTAATATATTATCTGCAACTACACCGATGCTCTGGGATGCTGCGCACAACAAAAACGATTTTCCGGAAAGTCGAACGCACAAGTACGTGGAAGAGGCTGTTTTGTTTTTGTTGTGCGCAGCATCCCGAGTATGAGCATCAGGACGTTTTTGGAAATGGTGAGAAACATCGGACCAGCTTGAAAAACGTCCCGAGTAATTTTTGGAAAACTAGTTTTGCATGCATTCGCACAATACATGAATTGGCCAGGGTCACAAAAATGTCACCAAAAACCGACTTCTCCTAACGCATAAGGGAACAGATGCAACGCAGAAAAACATAAACATGTTATTGCCTATATTTCAAGGCTGCAATTTTTCTATGTACGGCAAGAACTATTTTTTGAGAAGTCTTATGCACGAGTATACGGCAGAGTTGTTTTGGCATCGACAAATGCGAGGGGGGGAAAGTAAGTTCATTAAATCATCAGTATACGAGGAGAATGCAAATCATCGACAAATGCAAGAAAAGTATGTTCATTAATTCATCATTAGTATACGAGGAGAATGGAAATGACCCTTTACAAAAAGCTAGGGGCATAGGGACAGTGCTCGTCTGTTGCGAGGAAGAATTATTTCCCCGTCAGGGATGGGCCTCGATGCCACCGCGCAACATTTTCCCAATGACCCATTAGACGTCCTATCCCAGGCCTCCAAGATTCTTGTGGGGAGGCTCAACCGGAATCTCAACTTGGTTGGGGGCCTTGGGGCTGTGTACTGGTTGTCTAAACAATATACTCAGCAAAGCCAAATGAGACTTTCGGCCATCCCATGAGAGGTACCACAATAAACAGTACCATTAGACTCTACGTCTTCGAAATCCTAAGTGCGGCAAGAAACATATTTTCCTCCTCCTCCTATCTGGTTATCAACCGCATCTTCACAGTCCTCAAACAACTCATCATTGCCAATCAATCGCCTCCAAAATTTTTCTTATGGTCTCTAGAGTACTCGTATACGGTCCGCTATCTGCTTTCGAACAAAAGGTATAGCAGAGAACTCCGCAGTTGCACCTGAGAAGTTGTTCTATAGGTATGCTTGTCACACGGGACAAGTGGCCACCGTTACGCAAATCATGGAGAGCCCGAAAAAGCAAGGGTCGCAGGGAGGCGATCGTGAAAACCCACAGGGCACAATGCACAGGCAATGGACGCCATGGGGGGGGGGGGTGAATGAAAGAAGCGAAACCGACTCCAAGGAGAGAAAAGATCCCCGCCCATACCTGATAATATTCAAAATTTGAAAGGCTGAACGGGCGCAGATCGAGAAGGCCTCAGGTCCTCCCAACGACGAAGAGGTAGCACATCAGATTTCAACCCACCACCATAAGCGATTAAGGGACAATGTAAAAGGTACTGTAGTACCACCAAAAGGCGAGGTGCAACGAGCTGCACGAACAAGGAGATAGTTTCTGGTAGATGGTCACGATAGCGAACATGGCCGCGGTGGGAAAAAATGTGGCGACAACGGGGGAAATGGAGGCAGCAGCAGGGGAGATGGAGGCGTGCTGGCCATCTCCGCCGTGTCCTCAATGTCCCCCTGCTACCATCTTCCCTGCTGCCACCTCAATCTCCCTCGCCACTATCCTCCCCCACCACCGCCATCTTCCCTGCCACGGCCGTTCCCTGCCGCCATCACGTGAAGCCTCTGCCCTCTGTCGCATTCCGCCCTCTGCCATCACCCTTTGCCTTCTGCCATCGCTCTCAAACATCTGCCGCTTCCCGCCCTCCACCGCTTCCCACCTTCCTCCTCTTCCCGCCCTCCACCGCTTCCCACCTTCCGCCGCTTCCCTCCCTCCACCGCTTCCCACCTTCCGCCGCTTCCCACCCTCCACCGCTTCCCACCTTCTGCCGCTTCCTGCCCTCCACCGCTTCCCATCTTCCGCCTCTTCCCACCCTCTGCCCTTTTCCGCCCTCCACCCTCCGTCGCTATCGCCCACCGCCCCGCCATCGCCCGTCGCCATTACGCAATCGAATCGGTTATGCAATCGGCTCAATTGCGCAATTGAATAAAGTACATAATCAATTCGATTGTGCAATCGAGTTAATTATGTAATCGGCTCGATTGTGCAATTGGCTCGGTTGCACAATCGAATCGATTACGGAATTGATTCCATTGTGCAATGGAGCCAATTACACGTTCGAATCGATTACGCAATACATCTGATTGCATGAACACGTCGCACCAACGGCCAAAATAAATAAATAAATAAATAATCTGAAAAATATCTGAAAAGAACACGTATTGGCACCATCTCCATCATGAAACATTTGCCTGAACACCATTCCAAAACTTGAATAAGAATTTTGGGATGGTGCTCAGGCATATGTTGCTTGTGTTGAGATGTTTCACAACATTTTTTTTTTCCAGTTTTTTTGGAGTTTTTTTTTTCTTTTTCCCCGCTTGTGCAACACGATTGCATGGTTGGATATATTATGTAATCGATCCAATTACAAAATCACATCGTGCAAGTGGTTTTTTCAAACCATATCCTGCAAATTTTTGGGATAACTGCTTTGCTGCCGATGATCATTCTCCTGTCCCGGCTACCAGCTCCCGCTGAAACGAATGAACAGTCGTAGTCGCCATCTCTGGACTGAAGTTTTCAGGATAATACAGTTAGAGTCTGTTAGACATAAAATTTGTTTCTCACAAGAACATAACAGAAAACAGGCTTCCAGGAAAATGTAGGCAGACCTAAGATTCATGTGTCGGCAGGTGGGAGGTAATTTTGAGAGAAGAAAGCAAATAAAAAGAAAAGGGAAAAAATTGTTGTCGGGTTTTTCGACAAGGGCATTTCACCATACCCATGCCTTTTAGGGGTATCTGACAAAATACCCGCACTTGCCTTTTAGGGGTATCTGACAAATTACCCGAACTTCCAGGGGCATTTCAACAATTTTCCCAAACAGAGAACAGCAAAACAGAGAAATCAAAGGGGCACAAACGGAGGAAAAAGCAGACAAGTGCAAACAACCGACGAAGGATTTTTTTTTTTTTTTTTCATGTGACCATGCCACGTGTCCATCCTAATGTATACGAGAAAAGTACATGCACCGACACACAGGCACACAGCATTAACCTAATGAGCAGCGTCGATTGCTCTCAAGCGAGGGATCGGCTGCCCACCATCCTCTATAAGATCATATCCCCAATCAGAAATCCTCATCGTGTAACCAAATCTTGCAGCGCCATGAGGAGGGGAGGCGACAATCCAAATATCGCTAAAAATACTCACGTAGCAGGGGCATGACAACTCAGAAAATTTGTCCAAGCAGCACCGCAGGCACTTACCCTATACTGCCATCGGCAGAGCCATGGCACCCCCACTGCACCGCCATCGCCTGCCGCATTTAAATTCATTAAATCAATGTCGTAAGCACAAAGGAGAATCACTGTCAATTTTTCTTTAGGGGTTGCTTGTTGAATATTTACTATTTACTATTTAGTCTCTTTCTTTTTTTCCGTACCAAGTGCAGCCAGTGTCATATCATATGACACTGGCTGCCCTTTGGTAAGAAAAAAAAGAAAAACCAAAGTGGCACTGGCAGTGCCAGTTTTTTTTTTTTTTTTTTTTTTTTTTTTTTTTTTTTTTTTTTTTGGGCATCTCTTGGTTGACTCTTTCTGAATACTGTGTAGAGTAGAAGTGGCAACAGAAAGAGAGACATACCAAATAGAGAGCACAAGACCATGCAATACACAGTGGAGACTGTATAAATGAGCGATCTCAAAACAGACACTCTCATAAAGATGAAACATGAAAGAACAGAGCGATCACCATAAACCTGCTATGGCTCCGTCTCACCCTTGAAGCCAGATAAATAAATGCAAAGGAATTGACGGGGGCCCGCACAAGCGGTGGAGCATGTGGTTTAATTCGATGCACCGATGGGTACTAGAAAGTGACGAAATTTGAATTAAGCTAGCGCTACTGAACAAAACAAAATTGGATGATTGGACAGGGCCTCAATTTCCGGGAAAAAACTTCTCAGTACCGCAGAGAGGACGCGGTTACAGCTATAGCAAAGGGAACACAAAGAATAGAAAGAACACATCTCCGATATTTACACACAGCGAAGAGTCGAAGACTAAAACTCGCTGCTGGGAAAAGAGACTTAGGCCGTCCCTCCCTCCACCGCACACCGCCATATCTTTATCTTTCCTGCTTCTGGTGAGTAGTAGAGGGAGGCTCTTAGGCGATCAGCCGTCCAGTGTGTACGCCGTTTGAACTTTGGAAAACATCTCCCAAGCGTCGGTCTCCGAACTCCGAAACTACCGTCTTCACCCGAATGCAATGTCCGGCCATTATGGCAGAAGTTGGGGCAACTTTCCATCCAGATACAGCGATAATGACCAGGCGTTGTATTCGGGTGAAGACGGTAGAGCTCTGTGACAACAAAACTGTACAAACAGACGCTTGTCATGGTCCTTGCATGAAAAAAAGGGAAGTAAATTTGTTAGGGGAAAAAAAAAAAGGAAGGGGAGTAGATTAAAAAAAAAGGGAAAAAAAAAAGGAAGGAACAAATAAGTACGAAAATTAATTAATGAAGATTTTCTGTCATGAGTGTGTTAACTGGGCAGGTAGAGGTTTATTTCTGTCACCCATTGTTAACTTGAAGCCTGTAGCAAGGTCTCTGCAGGCGAAAGCCTGTAAGCTAAGCAGGCTGATTCTGCCAGAACTCCGCGTTGAATTGTGAGGTCCCCGACCTCAATTTGAATTTGCTATATATATGATTATGTTCTAAGCAAAAAAAAAAAAAAAAAAAAAAAAAAAAGGCCGCACTGTACATCAGGACTCTCCTCTGCCATGCTGGCAAGTTGCCCAACCTGCCCGCTGGCATGAGCAAAAGGTAGGGATCACAACTCCTACCCAAGTAGGCACTAAGTGTGAGCATTATTTTGTCCTCAACATCCTCATCGTTTAACTGCACTCGCTAGGATATTGACAGAACACCAGGGGAAGAAATTTAACCGTGCCGTCGGCGCCGTCGGCATCCACGCACCTCCCCTATCTCCCCCTTTCCTTCTTTAAGGGGGGAAGAAAACAAAACAAAACAAAACAAAAAAGGTCAGACAGAGAGAAAGGACATCTTTCGCCAACCGTGAAATTGAGTGGACACTATGGGCCTCACTGCACTACTCTTGAATCTTGAGAAATCAAGAGTTCATCACCGCTGCACTAACTCTTGATGCCGCGTCCTGAATTTCATTTCAAGCACTTTCAGATTCACTCTCGAAAACATCGAGAGTGAGTCATGGCTGCACTAACTGTGGAAAAGTACTCGTGGTCTGGCGCTTCAAGACGTGTCGGAAACATCCCTTCGGACGAGCTCTTGAAGCTTTCCACAGTTCCCACCTGCAGCGGCGTTTTTTTCAAGCGAGACCGATCGGAACCTTCATGCGGTTTACAAATTTCGAGAGTTGGCGTCCAGTCTCCATGGACAAATCGTCGCTGCCCTGTCGTGTAGTGTCTTTTCAGCTTCTCGAACTTCTGTCCGACAGTCAAGAATGCTCGCGAGAGTTGAGAGTCGGGAGTAAGTGCAGAGACGACAGCACTTGATGCCAATCCAGGAGTCTGACAGCGCTAGATGTACTCTTGAAATTTTTCAGGTGTCTAGCGTAGTGCAGCGAGGCCCTATATGTCGAATCCAATGAGTGGATGGAGAGTTACCTGCCGTCAGGGTAAAAAACATGTTGGGTTTGTCGAGTGCTTCTGCATCTTTCACTTTATCGAAAACCGCCACTGCCAGACAACTCGTCTGGCGGATTTGGTGGGTTACGTGAAGGGGCTGGTGATTTGACGAGTTTGGCTCTAAACACACGAAAGCACGAAACAGATGACCTTCATGCAAAAAGATTTGCGGAAAAACCTTGTCAGAGGCAGTGATCCTTTAACAGAACGGAACGGAACGGAACGGAAGATTGGCGCAACTCAGGAAGTGATCTGGCCTTGTAGTCTTTGGAGCAAAATCTCGTACACATCCGTGCGCAGCCGAATCTCCTTCTCCCGCATGATCTCCACAAGATCAGACATCTCTTTGGCAGAAAGGACCGAACCGAGGAGAGAGAAGCCGTCAAGCCACAAAATCTTAGACCACGGGCAGGCGTGAATCGCACGGAAAAATATTCGGCGCGCTCTGTCGGGATTCCTGGCAATCTTCAACTCGTAGAGGACGTAACAGCGCCACAGGACGACCGATTGCCACGTCGGACTCCTTGCGACGTCGAGCGCCCGTTCAAAAAGGTTATGGATCCGGGACCTTGCCCCCTCGCGGTCGACCTCTGTGCAGAAGGCAACCAACCAGATGAGAGTGGACGGGTGGCGAGATGCCGCCTCGTCGAGAAAGCGGCGCAATCGGTTGGTCAGCGAAGAGTGAGATTCCAATGTCAAGTACAGATGCATCAAGCGGGTGTTGTTGGGATAGTCTGCGAGACCCCTGAGTATGACCTGGCGCAGATGCGCTGGCCTCACACCTGGGACCTCCGACGCAAGCATATCTACATAGCGCAGAAAGAGCAGTTCGCATGTCAGGCTCTTCTTTCGCTTCTCTGGCATAGTCATGGCCAGACCCTCCTCGTAAACAGTCGCTGCAGCTTCCCATCCGTCACTCAAGTATTCAAAGAGAGCTGTGCAGGCGACAGTAGCAGCACCCCTCTCATCGAGGCCAATCCGGACGCTAGCCACTCGCAGCCCTTGCATCAGATGCGCGTAACCTTTACGAGCACGCAAAATCCGCGTTGACGACAGCTGGGCCAGTCCATCCATGGGCTCTTTCGGTTGACCAAAAGATCCAAAGCCTTCACCGAAACGTGTCAGAACATTCAGAGCGCGTTGTTTCCCCAGAGACTCCCTCGAAAAGCTGTCGTTTTCCTCCTGAGGGCCTGACACCACTCCCTTCCCGCCACTTCGCACTGACAGCTCTGTTTCCGCATAGGCCAGGCAGAGGAACGCGGCAGCATCTCGGGAAGAGGGATAACTCAGCGTCATCTCGAATACCCGCCGAGAAGCGTCAGTGTTCCCAGCAGCACCCTGCATCAGCCCGTATGTCGTCCAAAGGCCGAAATCCTCTCTCAGATTCTTCAAGAGACGTTTCGCCGAGCTGCTGGCTGCACCAATGCCGCCCCCCGTTTCAGCCTCCATCCTGAGAAAACCCTCTATAAGCCGACCATCCTTCGGGAACACACAGGTTGCTGTTTCCCTTAAGACGTTCGTCACGAAATCCTTGCGGCCCTCTGCTTCCTCATACCAGACACGTCCTGCAACAGAAGCACAAAGATAGCTCCGAGGACTTCCACAGTCGTCTTTTTCTTCTTTATTTTCTTCTACTTCTCGCTCTTCCTGTACTGACCCAAAATGGCCTGTACAGGTGTTGACGTCAACAGCAGCTCTCCTGTCTGGGTTTGCAACGACGCCCTTCTTTGACCCAAAATGGCCCAAAACAGGTGTTGACGTCAGCAGCAGCTCATGGACAGAACGCCACCTCACTGAGGCTCGAGCGTCTGCAGAAGAAGAGGACCTGTTCCCTCCTCTTGCACCGGGCATGGTGGCTTTCCCGCGGCCATCGACCAAGAAGCTACCTGGAGGGATGGCCTCCATAGCTTCCAGTTTCTCCTTTGCACGAGCGTCATTCGAGCATTTAGTGAGGATGGGTGCGTTGCAGAACTCAAGGAAAACCAAGATCAACTCATGTTTACCTTTCTTGCTTTCCAAGGAGAAGAGGTTTTCCGTCACATCATCAAATACAACCTTCCGCGCAAGCAAGTCCTCTTCGTCCTTCTCCTGCATACCACCTACCTCCTCACCATCATCAGACATGGAGGACCTCAAAGGCCGCCACTCCTCTCGATCCCTCCGCCTCTCCTCCTCTCCCCATTTTCTCCATATCGATGGGTCTGTAACTTCAGGCTCCTGCCCAGAGGTCAGCCCCAGTTGCTGAAGTAACTCTTCCTCATCAGGTTCTTCCCCCTCTCCTTCCTCCTCCTCTGACCCCTCTGACTCCTCCTCTCCCAGACCCCTGATGTCCTCTGCATCATTTTCACCGTTATCCCCATTTCCACCTCCCTTCCCCAGCTGTTTCTTTTTTTCCTCCAGCGATCCTTTGCCGCTTTTTCTCTCTCTACCCCACTCCTCCTCCTTCAGATCTCGCCAGCCTGTCCAGCCACCTTTTCGTTCCTGCTCCTCCTTTTCCCTCCTTTCTTCCTCCTCCTTTTGCTCTCTCATAATCTCCACTCTCCTCTCCTCCTGTGCCTCCACCCAAGCAGCCCACCCTCTGCCCCCTTCTTCGCCCACCCTTGCCGCATCGGATTCCCAAAATGCTTCAAATAACCTCATCTTGTTCGCCTCGCTCATGCTCAGAGGGGGCGAGTAAACCGCATACTCCACCTCTGCCTGAAACATTCCCACCGCCATCTCCTTATTTCCCGTTTGCCATTCGAATCTACACAGATCGGCGAAGAGGCCCACAACATCCCTCTCAATCTCTCCCACTCTCTCCGGCAGCAGCTGCTGCTGCTCTTCTGCATTCAACGCTTTCTCAACGCCGCCGTCGTCAAGAACACCTCCATCGTATCCATCACGTCTGTGCAATTTCTCCTTCTTTGCCCGGTTCCTTGCCAACACCATTGCTTGAATCGCATCCGTATAAAGCCGTCGAATGGCTGTCACAGAGAAAGACGCGAACTGCGATTGCTGCCAGTGGACGTACTCCCACCACAGCTTGAAGGAGCCCGGTACGCGGGTGACAGCTCGAGTCCACTTCTTCTGCAGGGTCTGTGCATCATCACGTTGACGACAACTGCCAATGTAAGCCAGCAGAAGATCTTCGCTATCCGGGTTCGCTTCCAACGCCCGCTCATAGATAGACAGTTTCTTCTCGATCGCATGCACTTGGTTCGCCTTCTTCTGGTTTAGTCGGAGGAACTCGTCCTGGAACCCCGCATACTCCAACCACAGGGATACGTCATAAGGTCTCTCTCTTGTCCTCAGGCTGAAGTCTTTCGACCTATGAATCAACCACTCCTCCAAATTCTCCCCTTCTTCTTGCTCCCTTCCTCCACCCCCTCTTGTCAACCCTACCCCTACCCCTACCCCTCCACCATCTCTATCGGTCACCTGGCCCTGCTGTCTGCTCCGTCCTCCTACCCCACACTCCTCATCGTCCAACGAAATGAACTCTTCCTCACCACCACCGGAGAGAAACTCCCTCCTCCCGCCCCTCCTCCCCCTCCTCCTCCCCATGGCTTCTATCCTGATTCGCCGCAATCTGTTACTTGCACATATCCTGGCCAGTTTTCCCGCCCAGTACCGGATATCCCGCCGTGGCCCATCTGTCTTCGGATGACAGTCGTCCGGATCGCAATCAGGGCCCAACCGTCCCATGCTTCTTTGCATCCGAATCGCTGCGAGCCGTCGATGTGCATGTGCTTGATGACTGCCAACCCCTTCAAAACGATCATACCTTGCAACATCCAACCGATAAAGACAGCCAAAGGCAAGATTATCCTTGTCTCCTCGAGTATCAAAGAAATACCCTTTGTCAGAACCCAGCTTGGTGCCAGACCAGGCATCAACTCCTGGCCGTCTCCCTCCAGTCCCAAGGGCAACTGGGCCCACCAAGGGACGGTCATCGTCCATGGCTGCAGAGCTTGCTGGTTCCCGTTCCCTCTTCCTCCTCCTCTTCTTCTTCTTCTTCTTCTCCTCTTTCTGTTTCTGCTTCCTCTTCTCCTCCTTCTTCCTCTCGTGCCTGTCACTCCCCTCCTCCTCCTCCTCCTTGTCCTTCCTCCTCCTCTTCCCGTCCCTGCTCTTGGCCCTTTCTTTCCCATCATACTCGCATCGTTTTTCATGGCAGCTACCCCGATCCCGATCCTCTTCTTTCTCCTCCGGAAGCTCTGTGAAGATGCCATCTGTCGTGCCCCTTGACGCGTTGAAAGGACACTCGTCAATTCCCCTACCTTCTGCAGAGACTGCAGCTGGTGGATTCTCAGCCAGCCCCAGCCGCCCGTCTACCTCTTGGTCAATATCAAAGGCCGCAGATGTCTGTAGCGAGTACCTTGTAGCAGCACTCTGCCCCTTGTCTATGGCCAAGTGTCGCAGCCGTGCAGCACGTGACGGCTGTGCACCACCCACTTCAGGGGGTAGGATTGGAAACAGAGGCAGCGGAGGCCCAGCTGGTCTGGACAGCAAGTCGGGACCGGTGGAGGTGGAGGATCGCAGCCGCTGCTCATGACCCATCCCGATCCCGATCCCACCGCTGAGCCTTTCTCTGGCTGCGGCCTCTCCCCCCCTCCCGCCTCCTCTTCTTCCAGCTTCCTCAGCACCATCTCCCACGTCATCACCATCTCCCACGTCATCGTCGTTCTCCCATCCTCTCCCAAATTCCAGCCCCTCGTCAGCAGCTGAGTCTGACTGCATAGTATCGTTTTTTTTCGCTCGCAATCCGTCCACATCCCAACGAGGGGCAACTGATCTGCAGCTCACTGGGGATTATTTACTGCGCGCCAAGTCCGGTTTTTCCACCCCATGATATATCACGCAACGCTCCACCTCTCAGCGTCCACCACCGATCTGCAGCTTGTGTTGCAAAGTGCGCCAAGTCTTCTTTTCGACTTTTCAACTTGCAAAAGTATGAATGGGGTTGTTGTCATGGTCCCTGCAGAAAAAGACAGAACCTTGTCAGCACAGAAGAAGACAAAAGATTCCCTTTAAGAAGGCTTAAGCACAGGAATTGTTCACAGCCTGTCAGGGTTGCGTTTTATGCCCCTGAGTCCTTCAACGTCAATTCAACATTCAACAGCGGTCGTATGGGAGGGTGGGCATTTTTGTTTGAGGGCTTAGCAAGGGGGGGCGGGCACGCGAAGGACCGGTATTTTGGAGCGGTCGTGAGATGATAAAAGAGAAGACGGGAAAAGTGGAAACGGCGCAGGCCCTGCCACGCGAAGGACCGCTATTTTGGAGCAGTTGTGATATGAGAAAAAGACGAAGAGGCACGGGCACCACGGCCTGGAAGTTGGAAAAGCCGCAACGGCACAGCCAGGCCTGCACCTCTCAGACCCCGCCCAGCAGGTGCCCCCTTCCACTGGACGTTTCTTCTGAATCTGTGCCAGATTCAGAGACGAACTCTCTCTCTCTCTCTCTCTCTCTCTCTCTCTCTCTCTCTCACACACACACACACACACACACACACACACACACACACACA
>BFEA01000124.1:1170522-1180800 GCA_003427395.1 Chara braunii
AAAAAAAAAAATTCTGTTTCTTGATTTTTCCTATGCACTTTGTGTGTCTAGGTGAGCACCTTGAAGAAGTGCTAAATAGTCCATGATCAGTGGTTTGGAGTGTGTGCAGGACTCTTTGAGCACCAGTACATGGCCCCAGCCAAGTTGAGAATACAATTGAGCGTCTCCTAATTATTTGGAGGCTCGGGACAGGGCGTGCAAGTCCCATGCCCTGAGGTGGCACTAGGCCGGGCCCTGGACAAAAGAAAAAATGGTCTGCTCCCTCGCAGGCCCTGTCCCGGGTTCCCTAACTTTTCAGAGAGGCTCATTCGAATTCTCAAGATGTACTGGTGGTTTAGGGGATCCGCTCCGTCTGCGATGCCTGTGGCGCATATGGTCTGTGGGTGATGATAGATGTCTGTTGGAGTGGCTTCCTGGCTCAGCGGGTGGTGGGAACCAACAGTCTACACGACTCTTCGGGGATCACTCGTTATGTGAGTAGGCGATGTGCCGCTTTGCTCCGTGTTGGATGTGTAAACTGCCTTTTCTGCATTCCACCACTGCCTTCCTGCCATCCTGCATGCTTCGCATGTTGTTCTTTGCAACTCTTGTGTTCATGGTGTCATGTGGCTTTGTTGTTAGCGTTGCCTTGTACTTGGTTGCGTTGTTTCCTTGTCGTGCATCTGCATGCCTTGCCTTCCTTGTCTTTTGCTTGTGTGTCATGTAGTTTGGCTGCCTTGTTGGTGTTGCCTTGTGCTTCACTGCCTTGTTGTCGTGTTGCTCGTCTGCTTGTCCCTGCCATCCATGCAGTTGCTTTTGTTGCTTTTGGTGTTGTGCAGTTGGGTTGCGCCTTTTTTTTTTCTTTTTCTTTTTTAAGTCCATGGTGTTGTAGAGGCCAGTCACTGAGTGCAGGGTGATCACCTGGAGCAGTAGGCCGTGGGTGTCCTGGAATATGAGACCACCCCCATCCCATCCTCACGTCAATACTCCTAGCGCACCCCCTATCCCACTATCCTACCTCAGCGTGACCAGCACTCAGGACCATTACCCTACCAATGGGCGAACAGCAGTGATAGGCACCAGGGCTGATAGATTACCCAGCCCTGGTGGAAGCGGAATTGGACGAACCTTGTCGAACGGGAACTTAGGACTCCAGGCCCAGACAATGAACTACAGGCCCCATATATAGCCACCAGACAGTTCTATCCGAATGTCAGTAGGAACTGCACCCAAAGTCACCCTATCCCAATGGCACCCAGTGTTAAGGAGAGGAGGAGGGGAACCAAGATCTCCTTACTTTTTCGGGTAATACATGTAAAATACTGACCATGGTATCACGCGTACTGCACAGCAGGATTTGGGTCACTCAACTGCCACACAAACTCTTTTCTATCCTATCCCGTTGCTAGTGGGACCATGCTCCAGGGTGTTGTGGAGGCCAGTCAGTGTGTGCACAGTGATCACCTGGAACTGTGAGCCGTGGGTGTCCTGGAATATGAGACCACCTCCAACCCATCCTCACGTCAATACTCCTAGCGCACCCCCTATCCCACTATTCTACCTCAGTGTGACCAGCACTCAGGACCATTGCCCTACCAACGGGCAGCCAACTTGGACCGAACAGCAGTGATAGGCACCCAGGCTGATAGGTTCCCCAGCCCTGGTGGAAGCGGAATCGGACGAGCATTGTCGAACCGGAACTTCGGACGCCAGGCCCAGACAATCTACTAAGGCCCGAAGAGACTCTGGACCCTAGGTTCAGACAGGGTAGCACCATTTGACGCAGTCTTACCGTCCTTCCCCTAGCTTACCCAAGGCCAGGGGGAACTCAGACTGGAATGAGCGACTACAATGTCGCTTGGTACTTCGCTGAGTTGTTGCCTACTGCTATGCTCTGCTTCGGGACAATCTGCCTTCAACAAGGGGTCAAACGGTTCATAACCCTAACCATCAATATGGGGATTCTACAGATTGTCGAGGGTTCAGCCTCCTGATGAATCAGTGCAACTCCGACGAAAACAATCTCTCATCATCAGGTTTTAATATTTTCGGTCTTTGCATTTTTTTGGGACTCTGTTTTTTTTCGCTGATTTGCCTGCTTGGTATGCTTGTGTGTTCGTTTCCCCTCCCACCTCCCCCATGCCCTCCAGCCTTTGTTGTTGCTGCCTGTTATCCTATGCCTTGTCGCCTCATGCCTTTCCCTTGGTTGCTTTGTCTTGTCACGTCATTTTGGTTTGCTTTGCTGCCTCGTACTTTTTTGTGTGCCTACCCACACCCAACCCTTGTCCTGTACTGCTGCCTGTCATCCTATGGCTTAGTGCCTTATGCCCTTTCCTTCGCCATTTTTCGTCTGCCTTTCTTTCCGTCGCCCTGGTGCTCAAGTGTTGTCTGCCCTCTCGCCTCCCCCATGCCCTCCAGCCTATGTGCTGCCTCCCTGTTCTTGCCTTGCTGCTTTGCATGGCTGTTTCTTGGTTGCTGTTTACTGTCTTCCCCATCTGGCTGGTCTCTTCCTTCGCCGCGTTGTTTTTTTTTTTTCTTTTCTTTTTTGCCGCGTTGTGTCCTTTTTCTTTCTTTTTTTTTTTGAAAAACTTCATGTGTGTGCTTGTGTTTTTTTTTGTTGAAAAACTTCTTCATGTGTGTGCTTATGTATTGTCTGCCCTCCCACCTCCCCTCGTCCCCTCCAAGCTATGTGTTGCCTCCATGCTTTTGCCTTGCTGCTTTGCCCAGTTCTTTCTTGTTCAATGTTTGCCGTCTTTTCCATTCTGCTGGTCTTTTCTTTTTTTTTTTAAGCATCACCTGCTGGAAAACGGGTCCAGCGTCCCATATACAGAATGAATTTAGAGTGTGTAAGGAAGAAAAATAAGGGGCTCCTGCCAGCATTGATTACCCTGGAATCCAGGGGATTGACTGAGCAGGCTATTGGGAAGGGGGAGTAAACCTCTTCGCCCTGAAACGGGCGCCAGATACCTACTACTACAAACTAGTCCCTCCCCCTCCCCTCCCCTCCTACCCGTTTAGTACCAAATCTCTCTTTTTTTAACAAACTTTGCTTACCCTAGTAAAGGGAGCAGAGAAAACTGACAAAGCAATGACCAGAGTAGTCAGACCAGTTAGACCAGATTTAAGCAGATTTAAGCAGATTTAAGCACCTATGTACCAATGAGACTCGACTATTGAGTTTGCAGGCAGTGGGAAGGGATCAGGGAAATCTGAGAAAGGCCGCAATGGGATGGAGGGGTCAATATTAGTCCAATCATGAAAGTGGAGGTGCTAGTCTCTTTCAAACTTTTCCTTGTTTCTTCCTTCCCCCCCTTCCCCTCCCTCCCCCCCTTTCCACTGTATCTCCGCTATCCAACCCCCTTGTTCCCCTCCCAGCCAGTCCTTGCAGAAAGATTGTATTTGTGTCTTAATTTCTGTTCTTGAATGCAAAAAGGTTATCTTTTCTTTTATTTTTTCCCATTGCACTGTGAGCACAGTCTGGATTTGTTGTTTAATCGACTCTATGACAGCTGGGCCTTCAAGGCGGACTTCTTCGATCTCCCTGATGCACCTTCTCCACTAGATTGCCCAAAGGACTGCTCTGCGTCCCGTTGCAAACATATTTTTCTCAAACGTGCTTGCTTGTTCTGACTGCCAGGATTCACAGAGGATTGATTGCCAGTTTCATGGCCAAGGGGTCATTGTGCCTAGCAGGCCCCACACTCGGTCCCACCATCTCCATAACCAGACTGATCCTGGGCACTGTAGAAAGATGTGTTCAATTTTTTCTGGTCTCCTCCTGGCTGGGTATGAGGCGACACATAGTTTACACCAAGGGAGGGCCAGGCCCTTCTGTTCCAGAGATGAACGGTCAATCATCCAGTCATTTGTAGGTACGCAGCGGTGTTCTATTTGCCATTGTAAGGATGCGATCTTGGCCGGTGATGATTTGTTGAGCCTGAACCATTTAATGGGTCGTAGAGTGTTCCTTTCCAGGTTTAAATGTCTCATCCAACGCTCACTTACTACATCATTCAGGTTCACCCGTGAACGCAGTAGGCAGTAGGCTCCCTTAACTGACATTGAGTAGATCTGTTGTTATCCTGCATTGCCTCTGCCTAGCTGGGTGGTCCAGACCCAAACGGCCGGGTCGAAGGCAAGATGTGCAATCGAGGTGTCAGGTTTGTATGCCCACCATTGATTCCCTTCTTTTAGCACCCTGATTCGGAAGAGTTGCTCCTCATTAAACCACCTTGTTGCTTTCGGGTTTGTCCTGACCAGTCTGTTTTTACTCCTTTTTTTTAAAAGGTTCACTAACACCTCTTTATCTGGTCGGCCAGATACCACCACGTTTCCTACCTTGTCTGCACATCCCTTGATCCCTACCCAGTCACTTTCTTCCAAGGTTGACCCTTTTTTAAAAATCCTTACCCAGTCTAAGGGGATTAAGAACACAATGTTCTCAAGCACGTCTCCAATATTGTGACAATATCGCAGTCGCTCCCTCAGCTGGGTTTCATTAATCCAGTCTCTAGTGTCTAAGTCCCAGATATCCCCCACTCTGAGGATGCCTCGACTCACCCATCCTCTCCAGGGGGTTTTGGTGCAAAGAAATATCGAGCCGTGGGAGTCTGTGACCCACCTGTTCCCAAATAACGGCTGCCTAAATACTTCTTCCCACCGTCGCGGGGCGACCTTATCTGGGAGTGGTAACTTGCGTCAGGTGTTTAACAACGCAGTCCAAAAGGGATCATTTTTTATATCTCTCCTTGACTCATGTCTGTCAGAATCCTGCTCCTCATTTGTTTTCATTGTCTTTCTTGGTATGACCCAGTATCTGTCCTTTAGCCACCCGAGTGGGTCCATGTTTTCTGGGGTGGGGGGGGGCAGCCGTCTAATCTGTTGTAGGGCCAACTGTCGCCAGGGAATATCTGTATCAAAAAGGAGGCTCTTTATCCATTTTAAGGTCAAAGCCATAATCTGTGTGGTGGGATTCAGGATCCCCAAGCCACCTTTGGACTTCGGTTGGATTATTGCATACCAAGCGACTCGACTAATTGCGTTTTGACATTCGTGGTTTCTTTTCCAAAGAAAGGTCACCACCTGTCTTTGGAGGGCCCGGGTCGTAGTGCCGCCTTATTGAGTGACCATATGGTTGTCCTATACCATAAGGATGCGAGTACCACATTGTTGATAACTAGAACCCTCCCCATTAAGGATGTTTGTTGATTTTTCCATCATGTCAATTTTTCTAAGACTGGTTGGGTCAACCATTCGTCATTGGTTGATGGACGACCTTCAACGGACATTTGAACTCCCAAGATTCGAATAGGTGAGTTGATTGGAGCCCAGCTCACCCGCGGGGACTCCGGTGGCCTGCACCCTTGGTAGTGAATCCACCACCCTTCAGTCTTACTTCCCCAGTTAACTCTCATATCTGACAGGGTGCAAAAACGGTTCATCAACATTTTGATTTCTCTCATGTTATCAGGTGAGGCATCTACCATAATGGTGAGGTCATCTGCAAACAGGGAGCAAATCGGGATTGCCTCTTCCGGGATAGAGGTTACCCGTATTCTTTGGATCTTCTTATGTGTCCTCAGATTTGCTGTCAGCGCCTTCATAATTATAACAAACATAAACGGGGCGATGGGGTCCCCTTGGCGTACTGACCGTTCCAGACAAATGGGGGGGGCTAACCTCCCATTAATCTGCACCCTTGTTGTGGCACTATGGTGCAGGATCTCCACCCACCTCCTGAAGCATGAACCAAAATTTAGTTTTTCCAGACATTTGTCGAGGAAGAACCAGTTAACATGGTCGTAGGCTTTTTCAAAGTCAATGAAAATTATTGCCGCATTATGTTTAGATTGGCATGACAATTTTAGTACCTCGTTTATGAGGAGAATATTATCTTGAATTTTTCTGTCTTTGATGAAACCAGTTTGTGCAGGGTGGATGATGTCCTCCATTATGGGGATCATGCGGTTAGCCAAGGCTTTCGCTACCATTTTGTATACCACTGTCAGCAGAGTAATAGGCCGATAGTTTCAAATATTCATCTTGTCACCTTTCTTGTATAGAAGAGATAATACCCCTTGTCCCACCACTTCCCCCATTTGTCCCGACTCCCATACCGCATGATAGTAATCCATCAGATCCTGTGACAGGGGGCTCCACATCGATTTCCAAAATTATTTTGGTAGCTCATCAATGCCAGGGGCCTTTTCCTCCTCCATTTGCACAAGGGCTGTCCGTATCTCAGACTTCCCAAGGGTTTTTTCTAGCATTTCTTTTTGCTCTTCTGAAAGACTATTTTGTAAGGGAGTGAGGAAGTCATCAATTTCTTTTTCCTTTTGCTCTTTCGGATGATTTTTACATTCCGATTTAAAAAGCTCTTGAAAGAAACCTTGAGCAATGTGAACACACTGTGGGGTGGTGGTGGCCGGCTGAGCCCTCTCTTGAGTTGGGTCTATTAGGGCCTCAATAATGAATCTCTCTGTTCTAGCCCTTGCCATGGCAAAGAATCGGGAGTCCATTGATCCTTCCGTTTGATGCTTTCGTAGCTTTCCCCTAATCCGGACACCTTGCTACCGCTGTTCCATACAGGCCACTAATCTGGTTTCTATTGACTTAATTTCATTGGAAAGTTCCTCTGATTCCTGGTTTGCGTTTTCTTCCTGTTGTTTCAGCTGGTTTAGCTGATATTGTAGAGTCATTTCGTCAAAATGTCGTTTGGCCGCCAGGGCTTTTGAAAATTCGCCACATTTCCTGGCTAAAAAGACCAGACCATTGTTGAACCATAGAACGTCGTCGCAGAGAGTTTGCCGATGTGATTGTCACTGTGCCCAGGTTTCTTTGATATAGGTTTGGAATGATGATAGTGACAGTAATGATGCATTTTGTTTATAGTAACCTGGCCCCTGATCAGGACGCTTTCTGAATGAAAAAATTGTGACACACATGGCATGGTCCAGCCCGGGATACGGACTCTGTGGGAAGATCTCAGCGATCTGTAGAGCCCCTGCTAGATCTTATGAGGCAAGGATTAAATCTATACGCGATCTAGATGTCCTTTGTGACCCATTTTTCTTGAAGCAGGAAAAAGTGTGTTTTGTCGGGTGGGATCTACGAAATGTGTCATACACTCCTAATGATGAGCAAAAGTCAGTTATAGAACGTTCGTCCATCTCGATATATACTGGGCATGAAGATGGAATCTTCCATCTGTCCTGCCACCGGTCCGGGGCTGCGTTAAAGTCACCTGCCAGTATGATCAGGATGCCCTGCGGGACGCGTTCCTCAATGGTCTAAAAAGAAACTGCTCTGGCTCCCGCCTCGTTTGGGGCGTATGTACAGAAGATAGCAACTACCTCCAACACTAGCATTGCCAGAACATATGCCAATCTTCCTTCTTCTTGGTCAACCGCCCAGGAAATCGGGTCGATGTGTGAGTCCGGGGGTAACCAAATGGCCACTCCAGCACTACCAGGCGGCGGGGCATGGGCACGAAAAGCCTGGTAAGGCCAGATTTCCTTATGTGCTCGATGGTGTTCTGTTGAGTCCATCAGGTGGGTCTCTTGGACACAAACTGCATCCGGCCAGTCCCTGCCCTCCACTCCCCTGATCTGGTTCCAGATGGCTTGCTTTTTGGATGGAGAGGCAGAAGCAAGGTCGTTTACATTCAAGGAACGTAGGTCTACGTCGGCCACTCTCTTCCCTTTTGCCCAGTTTTTATCCCTACCATACAAGGCGCCGATATAGTCTATTTATTTCATTGATTTCTTCTTTTTCTAAAGGCGTGTCCAGTCAATGGAGCTCCATTCCTCTGACCCTGACAGAGGTCCCTCTCTGAGGAGTCTGATGAAAATATCCTGCACTTCCTCCCCTGACCAAGTATCACTAGGTCTGATTTTAAGGAGCTGCAAATCGAGCAGCGAGCTCCTTGAGACCCATTTCAAACCCATCTCGTTGTTCGGGTCGCAGCGGATGTATACAGTTCTCTCTACAATATTTGTCGGTCCATATGATGCCACTCTCGTGGCCACTGCTCCTGTTGGGAGTTTTTTTTGCACATAGGACTGCAGGTCTTGTTTGAAAAGTCCTTCCCCTGCTGGGGACCAGAGGGGGAGCACCGAAGTCCATCCTTGTAAGGTGGTTTCCCCATGTCTGGCGTGGGGGGGTTCAGTAGGCCTACCTCCCACTTACCTTCTCTTTCCCTGACAGGGACCACCAAAATCCTACCTCGAGGAAGGGGGGATGGGGCAAATCCATTTTCCAGCAGATGGCACACTTTTTGTCTTTTGCTAACCAACTCCACTTCCCGGAGGGTCTGGTAGTTCTGTCAAGGGTTCAACCGCTTTCTGTTGTTTCCGGTTTTTAGCTTCCCCTGTCTCGTTTGCGTCATCTGCTGCTTGACTGGTTGCAGTCCCCTGTTCTCTCCCACCCCCTTCTACATTCTCCTTCAAGCCTATTGGCGATTCCCCAGGTTGCCATTGTTTTTTTCCCTGTAGGGGTACCAGGTCGCTGGCCGCTCCTTGTCCCTGTCTTGATTCATTTGAAGTCTGAGGCCGAAAGCGAGCTAGTACTATCGTCAGTAAACGATGGCAAATTTTGGTCCAGTTGGTATTTTTCGGTAGACCGTGTTCCAGGGCTGTTTTGAGTGTAGTACTGCACTCCAATAGGGGGACTAGCTCCCTGTATGTATTGTCCCAGAAGTCATCTCCATGTCCCGAGTACCTGTCCTGCAGATTCTGATAGAGCCAGTGGGCTACTTTTGCCAGTTTGGCTTCCACCGGGGCATGTGAGTCTTCCTCCTTCTCCTCGTCCACTTCAGCCTCCTTCATCTCAATATCCGGGGGGGAGGATCCTTCCTCTACCTCCATCGGAGCTGGTCCAAAGGCCTCCTCAAATATATCCCATGGAGTCCCTTCCGTTTGGGGACTTGGGTTGTCAGTTTTCTTTCTCTCCTCTCCCCCTTCGTTGTCTTTTGTCCCACCTTCCGCCTCTTCTTCCTCATCCCTGGTCTGTTGAGGCGTGATTGAGCCTGAGTCGCTCTGTCTCTCCGTTTATTCCTCTGTGCCATGGTCCCCGGGGTTCTGCCCTTCTGTTTCAGCTAACGCCTTTGCAGGAGAGGTACCAGGGAGCTGCATGGCCTGTGTGTTTTGCTCTGGAGATTTCTGCAGGGGAGAGAGAGGGGAGGGGGACTTCTCCCCCGACTGCCTTCCCGAAGAGGCTGCCAGGGGAGGAGGCTGGTTCATCCCCGGTGCTTGTGGGGGGGTCCAAGTGTTCGGAGGGCGTGTTTCCATACTCAGCTCTTCCTGCCCTTCCCAGATCCAACCCCTCGCTCTACCTTCCCCATCCTTTTCTTCCGAATACACCCAACCTTCATGGCCTGCATCGACCGTTCGCCATTTGAGCGTTGATAACCGGTCACGTTGGAGTCGACCAGTGGACCTGTTTTGCCTCAAGGGGTGGTGGGGACACACCGTCTCAGTGCACAAATGGCCATATGCACGACACTTGAAACACCATGGTCTGAGTTTGTGGGCCGTGTGTATTTGAAACACCTTCCCCCCCACCCGGTAGGGAATGATGTCGTCGAGAGAGAAGGGTTGATCTTGTGGAAGATCTAGGGCCAGCATAACATAGTCGTCTCTCTTGGCAACATAGGCCGGGAGAGGATCTATAAAGTCAATTATATTATATCTCTGGCCGAAATCATCTTTTTCTTTGTTATTTTGGAAATAGTCTTTGCTAGCTATGTTCCCAGAGTCGCCCAGCTGGACGACCCAGGTGAAGTTGCATAGGGGGTGACCCGCCCGGGGGCCCCGGGTGACACAAAAAATGAGATCAATTTTTTTCGTTGTTTGTTTTTTGCCATTGGGGCAATTTTGCGCCCACTGAGATATGCCCAAATCTGGCCTTATCTTTGAGTTTGGTGATATCTCCCCAACGGGCGTCTACGGGGTATAAGAGGGGTCGAAAGGGCTCAAAGGGGCTTCAGGGGCATATACTGGTTTAATATAATTTAGTATTTCATTTTTGGGAAAATTTTTGAAATGCCCCTCCGAAATCCATTTATTTGCGGCATGCCCCTGCAACGGCTGACTTACCCTGTCGTGCCCCTCTGCAACTTTTCAAGTTTTCAAAACCCCCCCGGGTTCGTCTGGGCCTGAAATATGTTCCGTATGACCCTACCGGTACCGGTTCAAAATTTCCGGTATGCCTCTACCCGATACCCATTGAGTACGAGGCCAAAAAAATCCATATGCCCCTACGCGGTGCACTCTCTCAAAACAAACGCGCGCGCGCGCGCGC
>BFEA01000124.1:1190415-1204145 GCA_003427395.1 Chara braunii
TCTCTCTCTCTCTCTCTCTCTCTCTCTCTCTCTCTCTCTCTCTCTCTCTCTCTCTCTCTCTCTCTCTCTCTCTCTCTCTCTCTCTCTGTGCTGCCTTTATCATTTGGATGCCTTTTGCTTCACTGCTTTTTGGCCTCGTTGCCTTTTGCTTTGCCGTTTTCTTGCCTCGCTGCCTTTTATTTGGCTGCTTTTTTCTTTTTTGCCTCGCTGCATTTTGTTTTGCTTCCTTCTGCCTTGCTGCCTTGTCTTTCCGAGCTGCTTGCCTGGTCTTGGGGACACCTTTTGCCTCACCGCCCCTTTGCCTTGCTACCTTTTGTCTCAATGCCCTTTGCCTTGCTACGTTTTCCCTCACCACCCTTTGCCTTGCTACCTTTTGTCTTTCCATGATCCTTGCCTGCCAGTGGTTGTTTGGATGGCTTTGGCCTTGCTGCGCTTCGCCTTGCCACGCTTCGCCTTGCCGCGTTTTGCCTCACTGCCTTTTGCCTTGCTTCCCTCGTTGCCTTGTCTTTGCGTCCATCTTGGTTGGTCATTTGCCTGCCTTTTGTCTGACTGGCGACCGCCTTTGTATGCCCACCTGCCTCCTCTGTGCCCTCCACCCTATGTCCCTTGCTGCTGCTTGCCGTCCAATGCCCTGTTGCCTCACCTTTGCCTTGCTGCTTGTGCTGCTGTTTGTCCGGTTACAATAAGGCTTAAGTTCACGACCCAAAGCATCAGTATGGGATTACCAACGGGCCTCACTCAGTTCGTAGCCCCATGAACTGTTGACATGCAGGCCTGAGCCCGAATCCAGACGGAACTACATGAATGAAATCAAATATTAAATAAAAAGATTTAAAAAAATCCACAGGTTGTCAAGGGCTCAGCCTCCTGATGAGTCAGTGCAAGTCTGATGACTCGGTCTGTCATTATCCTCGTGTTTTTTTCCCCTTGTACTCCGTTTTTTTCCAGTCCTGTACTTTTGTTTTCTGGTCTTTCCCATGTTTTCTGGTGTCTACATGCAGCACCTTTAAGCTGTGCCAAATAGTTGGTGCCTCTTTATTAGAAGTGACTGCAAGACTGAGGGCATACCCACACTATGACTTTCTCGATCGATTTGTAGTCGTAACTGCGGTCGGATACATCCAGAAATGGGTATAATTGCGCTCAGATACATCCACGGAAGGCCTAGTGTGAGTATGCTCTCTGAGTCACACAGAGGTGCAATGACTTGCTGATTCTGCAGCCTGCGGCCCGTCGAACCGAGGCTGTACCATAGGTAGGTTAGATTCGGAACTTTGTTTTACTAAGGGCTAATTGTGATATCTGCCTGTGGGGGAAATTCGTGAGGGACATATCTGCAAATTCGGGAAATTTTCAGGCCCATACCAATTCGGATTTCTTACAGCTACCCTAACTGCGAATAGCAGGCCCGGGCTACCACGAGGACAGACAGGCCCTACGACCTACGCTGTTAGACTGGTTCCATAGCACATAGCCGGGTAGGGAGAGGCCCTAGAGGCCGAAACGGAAAACGGCACCGATCGGTCCAGTAGGTCTGGTCTAGGTCGACTCTAGGCTAGAGTAGATAGGATGGGAAAGTCTGTTCAGGGCTTTTAACGGTTGGCATTTTGCAGATCGCGACGGCACAACGCGTGAACTGGAGTGGTGAAAGCTTCAGCGTTGAAGGAGACAGACATAGCCAGACCCTCGAAGCATCGGCCATAGCTGGGTCCTTCGCTGTTCTCTGGCAGCACGTGGGGCTGCTCAGAGGTCTGGGATATCTGAGGTCTGCTGGGAGCAGGAGAAGTTGGTGCCCTGCGGAACCCTCCTCATGAATAGGGTTCAGGGTGGCGGTGCTGCAGACATAGCTGCAACTTACATCCTCAGAGATCTTCTTTGTCAGGAAAGGTGGCATTGCTGCAGATCTTCACTAGTGAAGTTATCTGGCACTTCATCTTCTTCTTCATCCTCTGAGAGACGCTTGGCTCCAGAGGCCTAATTCCGGGTGGCGCTTCCCTCTGGAGGCAGTATCTGGGTGGCGCTGACTGTTCCCGGGGTTCTGGGTTAGGAGATAGCGGTCACTCTGGGTTGGGGGAGAAGCGCTGCTCATTCCTGAGCAGCGAACCATGTTTCTGAGACTATTCTGGCAAAACGATTCTCTGAGTTTAGTAAACTGTGTGAGAACTATCTTTGCTTCATTGTTTTCTGGATGTGATCTACTCGGCTTTCCTTTGTGACTGGTTGTGGGGATTCTGTGGAGTGAATTATTGCACTTTCAGTGTGTTCTGTCATATCGCGTGGTCAAGTCTTCCGCTGTGTTTCTCTCTCTCTGTGCGGTGTGATACTCCTATCCTCTCCCCTTCCTTCTGTGTGTGTATGGGTATGTACGGGAGTCTATGTGAGCGAGTGTTGGTCTTCAGACAACAAGCGACCAGGTTCATAACAGAGGCCTGAGAGGCCTGTTGCAACTTACCGCTCTATTAGGAGCGTAGAGATAGGGTTTATTAAACTCTACTTGTAAATTATTGATCTATTTATTCATCTATTAAAAGACTATTTTTCTAGGCTACCAGAGTGGCCCGGGGTCACTTGCCCGGCCGGGCCAAAAACAATTAAAAAAAAATATATATATATATTTTTTAATTTTTGTTTGCTAAATTTGGTGCAGAATTTCGATGTGACCTTGAGGCAAAAGTTGTTCAGTTTATTTTTCTGCATAACATAGTTTTCTTTCCGGATTTTTTTGATTTTTTTTTTTTTTTTTTTGCTGGAACCTTCCCTGGTCCTTGCACGGGCTGGCCACCCAGTACCCGGGCGGCCCGGCTGGTAGCCTAGCTATTTTTATTATTTATCTTTTTATTTATCTTGTAATGAGCCCAGTCGCATCGGTCAAACATGTCGTCAGATAAAAGTGTCGTCAGATAGCAATGTCGTGCAATGTCGTAATCATTCCAGCGAGTCCATCAATTCAAAGGCATTGAAGTACATGATCCCTCGTTACCATGTGTAAAGTCTCCAAGTCAAGAGTATCCAGATTAGAAAGGAAAGGGGGGAAGAAGAGACAGATGGAAGAGAGAAGAATATCGTAGCAACCAATTCCCTCTTCTCCTCCAGGCTTCCCCACCTCTGCCACGTCAGCGATCTGTACGCAGTATGACACGTGGATGATGTAAATGCAGCCTTTCACAGCTGAGCGATCCTTCAGCAGCGAACAGAATCAGCAGCTGCATCACATCAAGTGAGACCAGGTACGTGCGCACGACCTCACACCTCGCCCTCTCTCTCTCTCTCTCTCTCTCTCTCTCTCTCTCTCTCTCTCTCTCTCTCTCTCTCTCTCTCCTCACTACCTCGCTGTCGACTATGGCTGCAGCAATGGCTGCTTCTCCTCTGGCGCCCACAAAACAGCATGGCGCCAGCCTCCTCCTCTCAAGTCTCAAGTGCAGCGTCGAAGCCGCAAACAACTCGCAAGACTGAATGTCCAAGCAGTGGCGACGTCAACTCTATATAGTGTTGACTCGCGTTGTCCAGGGTCAGCTTCTGTGTGTGTGAGGCCCCGGATCGTCCGAATATTGGCGGCTCAGATGGAATTTGTCCCAGTTTCGGTCTGGACTCCTTGAGGCCTGAATCTTTCGGAACCTCCAGACCACCGTTAGATCATTCCAGATTGTCGGCCAGGAAATCTTATGCGTCGACTTTGACTTCTCGGATCTGGGCCTGGGTCCACAAGTCGACTGTTGACATTTCGGTCAACCGTCCGCCTGGCCTTTTCCAAGGGCCTGTTTGACCTGTTTTCGAGGCCTGCCCGTTGGTGCTCGTTTTTGGGGTGCTGAGCCCAGTGGCTCAATTATGCATACGAGTCATAGCAATCTTTTTTTTTCTTTCTTCTTTTTTTTTTTTTGAAAAGAGCTTGATTTTATTTATACATATGAGAAAAAGGAGGCCGGGAATCCCTCCATCTCAACCCGGAATACTGTGGCCAGCACCCAGCTTGGGCTTTTACTGGAAAACGGGTCCAGTGTCCCATTCTTCGGGAATCTCCCCTAGCTAATCCTCCACCTAATTATCGAAACTGGTCCCCGCGGGGGCTCAGCTAAAAAGGAAAAAGTAATGAAAGCCAACCAGAGGCTACTTACTCTTCCTGGAAACTACTTTGACTTTTCTCTTCTAAAACCCTAAACTCCGTTCCTCCCCCTGCCTGCTGCTGGATGTCTGCCCCTCCTGTGGGGATCCTCCTGCTGTGTGAAGGCCCCTTTTTTAGCAATCCCGAGTCCTCTACGATCAGGTGTAAGCCAGCTCAACAACCCTAAGTCCTCTACAATCAGGTCTGAGCCCGCTCCTCTCAGCTGGAAGGCTGTGAGGTTGACGCCCCTGCCTGTTGCTCGAAATCAGCCTCTCCTGTGGGGACCCTCCTGCTGTGCCAATGCCCTTTTTAACAACTCCTGGTTCTTTGTGGTCTGGTCTAAGCCCACTCCTCTCAGGTGGGAGGCTGTCAGATCGGCGTATTCGGCTAGGGCGGGGTTATCCAAACTGAGGCCGAAGGATGTTCCACAGTTGTTCCTCATGTCCTGAGTCCCAAGCTTTCGTAGATATTTCACCTGCTGCCGAGGGTCTGTTCTGCATCTGAGGGTGTTTGGGAGGCTGTCGAGACGCGGTCATCGTGAAGCTGTTGACTCGCCAGGGTGCCCCAGGCAAGTCTGAGGGCGTTGCCCATTATGGTCCCCAGCTTACCATTGCCCAGAACGTCTCTTTTGAAGTTGTCAATGATGTCCTGTTGTTTGGTCAGGTCGTCTCATATACGTTTCCTGGTGCGGCGCCAATCTAAGTGGTATTCGGTGAGGAGGGTTTGTATGAGGCCTTCCCATGCCTCTGCCAGTGCCACAGGGTGCTTGGCAATTGTTTGTTTGCAGCGCTTCTTCCAAATTGCCCATAGTGTGAGAGGACGGAGTCTCCGGTACAGTGTGCGTTGCCACCTCTCCTGCATTCGTGGTTCCTTGAAACCTGTGTGAGTAGCGGGTCATCCTGAAGGGGGATCGATGTGGCTGCTTCCCAAAGATTGGCCGCTCTGGCCCTTGGTTGGGCCACTGACTCGCAGGTTAGTAGGCAGTGTGGAAGGTCTTCTGGAGTACCCTCTTCGCAAAGCGCACAGATTTCGTCGAAGTCGACTCGAGCTGCTGGAGACCATCGCCTACTGATCCCTTGGTTGACTGGTAGAGCGAAGTAGACGATCAGCCACTGCATGCTCCTCACTTTCATATTCCTGATGGACAGAGGCACTTGCCAGGAAATTGTGGTGTGGCTTCCGGTTCTTCCGGCGAGGTGTTTGTCCCAGCGTTGCGTGAGTAATCTGTTGTGTGTTGACTGGACGTCTTCTCAGCTTGTAGCCCAGCTTGGTGGAGTAGTCGAGGATATTGGTGTGGCGAGACACCATTGAGGCTGTGGAAGATGTTTTCCAGGTCCACTCTTCCGGGTCGAATTCTAAATCTTGAATGGTTGTTGTCTCTGCGTAGATTCTATATTGTTCGTCCTCTATCACCCTTACCCTTTTGAGTAGCTGAGGTTTGACTGAGACCCTGGCTCGGACGACTTGGGATACTATACTGACTGTGCAGCCTGGTTGTTCGATACCGTGCACGGTCCAGAGAGCTCACTGGTTTGAGGGACCTTTCTTTCTAACGTAGGACATCACCTCTGTTGGCGGATTTTCCCAGGACCAAGTCGCCCAGTTCCCTTTCTTCCATTCCGCTGGTCTTTGAAGCAGTTGTTGCCACTCCGGAGGAATTGATGTGAGCATGAGGTTAGGTTTCTTTGCAGTCTGTGACGGCCTTTGAGCGTCCCTCTGAGTTCTGAGAGTGTCTTCCATCTGTTGCATTGGTGGTTCCAGAGATGTTTAATCTGCCACACTCCGTGTTCTAGCCAGGTAATCCACCGAGTGTCCCTTTTCGTGAGTGTCCATGGTTTCCCTGTCTGATCCTTCACCCATTGGTTGCAAAAAATAGGTTGGCTTAGTACTTCGTCTCTATTCGCCGGTTCTCGGACCTTGGCCGGAAAAATGTCTCTCCATACGTCGATGAGGTACAACCAGTAGTCCTTGTTGTTCCTCTGTCCCTGTTGTTGTTGGAGGTCTTGGTGGTGGGGGTCCTGTTGTGTGACGGTCCTGGGGTGGGCTGACCAAGATTTGGCCATCAGCCAAAAGTGTCGTGCATGTTGGAGGGTGTATTGGCCCACCGGCAGCTGCCTGATCCTGTACAGGGGCAGGGTGATCCAGGGCAGGTCGGGTTGTGTAAGCAGCTTAACTACCCACTTGGTCTGAAGGGCCTTCATCTGTGTGGTGGGATCCAATAGGCCCAGTCCCCCCTTTCCCTTGGGTTGGGTGAGGTGAGTCCAAGCCACTTTTGCTATGTAGTTTGTTCATGAAGAGTCACCTGTCCACAAGTAGGTCGTAGCTCATCTCTTCAGTGTGCCCGCCGTCTGCGTCGTTGGTGTCCAGATGGATGCTGCGTACCAGAGCATGGAGAAAATGGAAGCGTTGAGTACCAAGGCTTGACCGAAGACGGATGTGTAGATGCTGGACCATGCGTCCAGTTTCCACAGCATCTTGGTGAGAATCTCTGGGGCCATCACGTGATCGGGTATCCCCAGATAACGGAGCGGTGTTTTGGGATTCTGCCAAGTGAAGCCCTCTGGTGTGTCCTCTGCTGTTGGGTGCGGTGTGTCTGATATCCACCAGCCCACGTTTTTTTGCCAATTAATCTTCATTTCTGAGGCCAATTGGAAGGTTTGCATGGCTCTCGTAAGTGCTTGAAAAGAGGAGTCAGAGGCCCTTATCAGTGCGGTGAAGTCGTCTGCGAACAGGAGGGCGGTTGGTAGATGCACTTCATGGGCCGAAGGGGCTGGCTCAGCTATCAATCTGGCGATCGATGGATCCTTGCGCAGGAAGGATGCTACTGCCTCCATGGTGAACAGAAAAAGCGGGGCCGCCAGCGGGTCTCCTTGTCTGACCGAACGGGACATTCTGTATAGTGGTGAGAGAAAACCGTTGATTTGTACCTGTCCGTGGGCCTGGTTGTAGAGAACCCGCACCCGTTTCCGGAAGTTGGGGCCCACTCCCATTTTTTCCATGCACTGTTGTTGGAAATTCCAATTGGCTTGGTCATATGCCTTTTTGAAGTAGAAGAAGAGAATGGCCGCATTGAGTCTCTTGTCAGCGATGTAGCGGGCAGATTCTGACACAGTCATGACATTGTCGAGGATAAAACGTCCCGGAATGAAGCCTGTTTGATTTATGTGGAAAGTTGGAAACATCTATTTATTTATCAATTTATTTATTTTTGTGTGTGTGTGGTTGGAGGGGGGTGGGGGGTGGAGGGTCACATAGCTGGCAATAGGAGCACAAAGACAGGTTATTGCAGACTGCAGTGGATCAGTACCTATAGTCAACTACCGTCTTCACCCGGTTGTTATCGCTGTTTCCAGACTGAAAGTTGGACCAAATACATCTATAAGGACCAGGTCTTCTATTTGGGTGAAAGACGTTAGTTTCTGGGAGACCTACTGGTCGGTCTATCAGGTGCAGGGACAGTGCACGGTCTCTTTTGCGCTTGTATGACAGCCACTCTGGTTCTGCCTACCTGCTCCTTTCATCTCTCTCATCCTCTACTTGCCTTATTCTTCCATCTCGGAAGCCTCTCTTCTTCCAACCTCCGTCGTCCATCTCTCTCTCATCCTCTTCTGTGGCATACTGATACCACACGGGCCCCAGTTAGGGCCCGGTTCTGTAATAGGCACAGTTTAGGCCTAGGTACCAGGTCACGACGGTCCCAGCTAGGTCCAGGTAGGCCTAGGAACCGTCGGTTCAGTTTAGGGTCCGGTAGGCCTCGTTTAGACCCCACCAGACCCAACGGCTAGTTGTTTAGGCCAGGTACCGGTCCATCGGTAGGCCCAGCCGGCGGCACAGTTTTGGCGCCCACTTTTCAGATTCCAAAATCGGATCTGAACCGTTGGGCCTGATCAACGGTCCAGACTCGAAGGACCTCAGTAGGACTGAGGCCGACCCAGCACTATATCAGCTGGGTACCAGCCTCAGTCGGTAGGTTAGCGTACAGGAGGTTAGTCTTCAAGATTAGCGCAGCGTTTCAGCGTTAGCAGGATTAGCGCAGCGCTGCAGCGTTACGAGGAGCAGCGAGGAGAGAAGGAGCCCTGCGGCAGAGAGGAAGTAGCGCAGCATTGGGAGCAGCGCCAGCCACCGGCCCAGCCCGCGGCCCAGCACCAGCCCTTTTCAGCGCCATAGCTACCGTGACAGGTACCAGGGAGAAAGGCTTTGCCTTCTCTCCCTCATCTTCCTCCMCCGCTCTCTCTCTCTCTCTCTCTCTCTCTCTCTCTCTCTCTCTCTCTCTCTCTCTCTCTCTCTCCTCCTACCTTCTCAGTCTAAGTCTACTCCTGGGACTACTACGAGTATGAAGGATGGTTACGAGTTCTGATGATATTGGAGACAGCGACATTGGGACTAGGTTGAGGACTACTCTTGGGATCTGATTTCATCTTCCTATGAAGATGTACTTGACATCGTGAGATCGATATCTGAGACATTGTGAGACACTGTGTTCGCGACATTTCGGATTTTCGCTACCTCTGACATTTCAAGATACCATCTTTGGAAACATTAAGTTGACGTCATCTTCCCTCTCCTCCTCCCTCCATTCGTCCGTGTATGATCTCAGACCCTGGCCTTTCTTCTATGTCCAAAGCCAGGGCTTTCACACCACTGATGCATGATTGAGGGTGTTCGATTGCAGTCTGAGTCAGGTCAGAGTCAGTCCATGGGTATCAACTCTTCCGCTGTATTTGTATAAACTCTGTATTATCTGGTCGGTTCTGGGAATCTGCGCCATACTTATGACTGTGTTCACAAGTATGCAGCATCTTCCCACCTTCATCTTCCCATCTGTCTCTCACCCTCTTCCTACCTTCGTCTTCCATCTCTCTCTCATCCTCTTCCCACCTTCTTCTTCCATCTGTGTCTCATCCTCTTCCAACCTCCGTCTTCCATTCCTCTCTCATCCTCTTCCCACCTTCTTCTTCCATCTGTCTCTCATCCTCTTCCTACCCTCGTCTTCCATCTCTCTCTCATTTTCTTCCTACCCTCGTCTTCCATCTCTCTCATCTTCTTCCTACCTTCTTCTTCTGTCTTGCTCATCTTCCTCCCTTCTTTCCTTGTTAATTTTCGAATGTGACTGTGGCGTTGGCCTGGCCTGAGTGACCGAGCCGTCATGATCTGGGAGAGTCAGCAGTAATGTTTCAGCGTAGCACTGGAACAATGTAGAACTTTCGCACGTAGATGTGTCAAACAGGAATTTGATTTTATTTGTTTTTGAAATGGCAAAAGAACTCTGCTGTTGGGAGACAGAATATGTAGAGCTGCCTCTTGGAGACTCTTCTGAGGATCAGGCTCAATGGCTTGAGCTGATCTGCTTTTCAAAAAAAAACTTGCCTGCGTCTTGGAACTGTGAGACTGGACGGAGGGGAAGGGGAAGTACCAAGGTATACATGTGAGGTGTTGGGCGTTATATTCAAATAGAAAGCCCGGGCGTTGTATTCAAAAAGAACGCCCGGGTGTTACATTTGAATGTTCCATGGGCAGAGTGCCTTGAAGAGTAGTATAGTAAGTATACATGGGTTTTAAAGGCCGGGGAAGGGGTTGACTTCCAAGGGGTATACTTCGGCTTTGTTTTTTGTTTTTATTTTTTTATTTCCGAGTTTATAAGGAATTCTGAAGTGACCCTCAGCCAAAAGTTGGTCGCATTGCAATCCTGGACAACATATTTTGTTTACAGAATTTATTATTATTTTTTTTTGGGAATTTTGGAGCCTCACCGGAGTTACCACAGATTTACTGAATAGAACACTCGGGCGTTAAAACGAATATAACGCTATCGTACACAACCCCAGGCGTTATTTTTGGGTGAAGGTGGTAGGGACGCCCCGCCCCACCCTCCTGCTGCGCGACTGGGTGCTGCCAGTAAGCTTCCCGGTCAGCAGGAGAGCCACCGAGGAAAGGAGCCATGGTTTGGGGGGCGGGACGGACTGTAGCAGCCCCCCCCACCTTGTTTAGGCGACTAGTGCCGCAAGGGCAGGGCTGATCTGATTTCTTACTCTCTTCGTTCTTGTGCTCATACATTTTGTTAAAACATGTTTGCCCAACTTTGCCGGGAATAAGCAACCGGACTGACGCCCCCCAGAATAGAAGGGGCCTTATTGATTGGTTAAAAAAAAAAAAAAAAAAAAAAAAAGGGGACTCTGTGAGACTGCATTACCAACGGACCCAGCGCGGTTGGTGCTCTCAATGAGCTGTTGACATACAGACCCAAGTTCGAATCCAGATTCAATAATATGTGAGACTGCATTTTTCCGGAGGACAGATAGCAGGCGGCTTGAGGGGAGTTTGGCTTCGAGAAAAGCTTGAGAGGACAGGTAGCAGTCGGTTTCCTTTAAAAAAAGAGACAGAAGGCAGCAACTCAGGCTAGGTTGTGTGCTGGCCTGGGCTACCAGCCGGGCCGCCCGGTCCACCTTGTTTGCCCGGCCATGCAAGGGCCGAAGAAGGTCCCAGCCAAAAAAGAAAGAAAAAAATCAAGAAGTCTGAAAAACAACTATCTTATGCAGAAAAATAAACTGAACAACTTTTGCCTCAGGGTCACATCGAAATTCTTTACCAAATTTAAAATAGATTTAATAGAATTAATTTTAATTTTAATTTTTTCTTTTTTTTCCCTTTTTTTTAAGCCCGGCCGGGCAAGTGGTCCCGGGCCACTCTGGTAGCCTAGGTGTTGGCTGATGTCTGCTTCATGCCAGGTTTGGCACACTAGCTCGCCCGGTTCCTTCATCGAAGCTACCGAAACTAGGAAACTTCGATGCCAGGTTTTAGCACACAAGTTCTTAGTTTTCTTTTACTCTATGGTAGTGATTGGGAGAAATGTGCACAAGAACTTGTTTGGGGGACTTCCCTTGTGACTTTGCGGACAATTTCTTTTTTTATATAAATAATAATTTCTCAATTTATGTGTGTCATCCTTGTGCAGGGGCCATGCTCATCTTCTCTCTCTGTATCGTTCCAAATGTAATGGATGTCCCGAAGGACATTTCCAGACAATTCCTTCTTTGTTCTTCTTTTTTATTTTCCGCATTATTTTTACTTCTTACGTCTTTCTCTTCTTCTCCTTTGGGTTCCCTCTTTTCTTTCAGCAAGACAGAGAAGAAGAAGAAAGAAGAAGAAGACGACAACAATGGCAAAAAGAAGACGACGAAGTCTTGTTCAGAGGAAGAGAAGAAGAAGAAGAAGAAGAAGAAGAAGAAGAAGAAGAAGAAGAAGAAGAAAGAAGAAGAAAGAAGAAGAAGAAGAAGAAGAAGAAGAAGAAGAAGAAGAAGAAGAAGAAGAAGACCTGTGCAAGTTGGACTTCGACCCTTGGTTTCATTGGACTGGCATTATAATAATCTATGGACGTGTGGTGTGTGTCTGCGACTTGTCACAGAGCCAGCAACAACGTTCTACGGACACAGCATACAGGATGCTGCCGGCCTCGTACTCTTTTTTAGTTCATTTTCCCTTCCTTGCACACTTTTCTAAAGCTTTTTCTCGAAGCCGAACTCCCCTCAAACTGTGGTTAGTCAATAGCAAATCAACAAGGCTACCGTCTTCACCCGAATAGAACGCCCAGTCATTATTGCTGTATCCAGACTGAAAGTTGCCCCAAATACAGCTCTAATGACCGGGTGTTCTATTCGGGTGAAGCCAGTAGTCAATAGCAAATCAACAGGCAGGTAAAGTGTGGTTAGTCAATAGCAAATCAACAAGGCTAGTTAATAGCCAATCAACAGGCAGGTAAACTGTGTTCAGTCAATCGCAAATCAACAAGGCTAGTCAATAGCAAATCAACAGGCGGGTAAACTGTGGTTAGTCAATAGCAAGCTGTGGTTAACCACTAGCAAATCAACAAAGCAGAAGGACACATGAAAACACCCGAGCGCCGACCCGGCTACCATAGTGGGCACCATTTTTCGTGTTTAAAGGCAGTAGCATGTTTGCGCTTACCTGATCTAGGTAGGGAAAGTTTGAAAGGATATCTCCATACGTCAATTGCATGCCCGGAGATGAGTCGTCATTGCCAACCGATGCTGTTGTCGGCGTGCTGCACCTGGATTGCTCGTTATTATTATTGTTACTATTACCGCAATCGTCATTCGCAGATGCGGGTAGAGTCGCAGCAGCAGCAGCAGCTGCATCTTCTTCAATGCGAGCCTGTGCCTGTCTTTTAAACCAGCCATCAATCTCTGCCAGCAGTTTCGCCTTCACGTGCGGATGTTTCTCCAAAACTATGATGACGAACGACAACGTTTCCGCAGTCGTATCCGTCCCGGCGACCAGCATTTCTCGCGCGATCGCAATCATGTCATCGTCGAGAAGCGAACTCAGCTTCTTCCCACTGGATTGCGAATTCGATCTCATCCGCATCATGAAACTTAACAGATTGTTGTCGATCTCATCAACTGCTTTTTCCTCAAAACCGCCTCTCTTTCGCCTCGATTCAACAATCTTCTTGCATTCTCCAACGATCACTTGTAGGTTGCAAGCTCGCTTGTACGCAATCGTTCCCGGTATCCAAGACAGGAACTTGTCGGCAGCAAAAACGAGACGCGTGTTGTCTGTTAGAAGCGTCAGGAAAGCGCATGCATCCTGTTCGAGCAAGTACTCCATGTCCTTAATGATGGCCATCAACAGAGGCGTATGTTTGCTGATGTCTGCCTGCTGTGTGCCAAACAAGACTCCGAATGCCGCCTCGCCGACTACATCGAGCGCATGACTGTGTAGCCATTTCTCTAAGTTCACCACTTCCCCCTCCGGCACAGCTGACAGTTTCCTCAAGAGCACCGATGTCGCATGCTTCATTATAGGCAAAAATGATTTGAGCCTTTGCGACGAGAAATAGCGCATCACTAGCACCCGATGATCTGTCCAACAGCGACCCCTGCAACCGTTCATCATTCATGGCCAATGTATGGCATGCGTCACCTTTTTTTTTTTTTTTTTTTTTTTGCCATGTGTCACTTATGTGTGTGTATAATTAGTATAATCTGGTAGTCGGAAAAAGTTTTGAAAACGTTTCAAAAAACCATTAAAGAAACTATTTTAAGGGGAGCGGGGGGGACGGGAAGACACTGTTTGATTGGAGCAATAATTTTAATCAAAGAAAAATAACAAAAACTTGAAAAAGAGAACAAGTGTATTCATTAATTGGGTAGTTGAAACTTGAAAGTTGAAACTTGAAAGTTGAAACCATTTAAGAAACGTTTTTTTTTTCCTGCTTGCCGATGACGAACAACTGGACTGGCGGCCCCAGAATAGATGGGGCAACTCGGGCAAGTGTGTTTGGTGTGAAAAAAAAAAAAAAACGGTTAAAAAAAGAAAAAACTTTTAGAAAATAAAAAGAAACTATTTTGATTGGGGCTTTAATTGGATTAGAAGAAACACAAAAAGAAAACTCTTTGCTTCACAAAGAAATTGCCTCCTTTTTTCAATTAATTGACTAATATCATCACAAACAGAACTGCCAATATACATATATATATCGTCAAATAGAACTGCCCGGTAAACCGTAGGCAGAGAGGGAGAAGAGGACAACAAACGAGGGGCTGTGACAAACTGTTTCGTCGGAGTTTCACCGACTCATCAGGAGGCTGAACCCTCAACAGTCTGTAGAATC
>BFEA01000124.1:1253338-1266586 GCA_003427395.1 Chara braunii
TCTGATTGGGTAAAAAAAAAAAAAAAAAAGGAGGGCTGCACGGAGACCTGGGACCAAAGGCTGGATCGACGTGAGTGCCACATTGTGCACTTAGTCACGATGTGGCGGAAGGACAATTTGCACTTCTCTAAAAAAAAGCCTTCAAAAAAAAAAAAAAAAAAAAAAAAAAAAAAAAGTAATTTGTAGTGCAGCGGTTGTGTGGCCCAGGCAAATGTAGTGCTCCACTGTTATTTGTGGTCTGTTCTGCCAATGGATCCGAAGTGGGTACCTTCGCCTGTCCCTGATTTAGAGGTGGGTACCTCTCCGGTTTCTCATCGGAAGTCTGAAAGTAGGCTATAATGTTTTCTCTGTTTCCTTGTGGAGTCGTCTATGGTCTAACCTCTGCCTGTTCTTTTGTTCTTTTTTTTTTTGGGGTAACTTCGGCGCAGTCACGAAAACAGTTTGTAATTGCACTTCAGGCAATCCCGCGAATACAACACACCTCCACGCGACCCCACCGGACCCGAAACGTAGGTCACATACATTCAGCCTTACCGGCCCTTTTGCCTCAAGTGCAATTACAAACTCAATCCCTGACTGCGCCGTAGTTTTCTCTTTTTCTTTTTTTTTTTTTTTTTTTGGAACAAACAACCCGAACGGATGCTAGAGGTGCTGATAAGAGCAGTCACCACAAGCACCTTCGGGGAGGCTCCATCTATTAGTGGGGAGCAGCACTTGCTGGAAATCGGGTCCAGCGTCCCTGTAAAGTACAATATTGTCTGAAGGGTGGTACTGGTCTATTTCTCGTCTGAAGTCTGAAAGTAGACTATACTGTTTTCTCTGTTTCCTTGTGGAGCCGTCTATGGTCTATACCTCTGCCTGTTCTTGTTTGAAGGACGGTACTGGTCTATTTCTTGTCTGTCCCTCCAAACCTGGTCTATTTCTAGCAATTACCCTTGGTCTCTCTCTGAACACGGGGGTAGTAGTCCTTTTCTGGGCACTCTTTTGCTGCTAAAATAGGTGGTGGTTGTCGACCTGTTGTAGGACTAGATCAATCTCTTCTGTCTGGTATTAATCTTGGTCCTCGGTTCTCTCGGACTTGTCTTGGGACTTGCTTGGGTCTGTGTAGCGGGTTGACTAAGACTACTTAAGAAGGAACGTAGATAGTGTTTAGCCTCCTCAACTCGCGACGAATTCAGACCCCTGATGAGTGCCGGTTGGTCGCGCCTTTCGAAACTGGCTGGAGTATTAGGAGGTAATTATCAGACTTTGTCTGGGAATTGCCAATCGTTAATTGCACGATGCCGGTTTACTTGGTGGGTTGTGTGTTTATGGTTTAAATTTTGATGACCCACCAGGGTCGCGTTTGGGAGAAATCACTGTGTGATCCCTTCTCTCTCCTGTCTTACTTCTTTCACTTGGACTTTGCTCACGTCCTCCCACTTGAACTATTCTTTGCGGTTCTTGATGATGTCAGTGTGAGTTGCTGTTGTTCATAGATTTGCTTACCGAGTATGCCATGGATACTCGTATGATTACTATTACCAGGCAAATGGACCTGATTTTCAAGTCACCTCTCTTCACCCAAATACAACGTACGGTCATTATTGCTGTATTTAGAGGGGAAAGATACCCCAAGTACAGCTAGAATGACCGTGCGTTGTACTCAGGAGAAGAAGGTAGGGAATTCTACAGAACATGCACTGTCCAGGTACAGTGCGCCGTCCAAGTGCATTTCCCCGGAATGGTTCCCCCCCCCCCTCTTGTAGCACCCATGGGGTTCCCCTTGCACGAACGGTTGCAGCACCTTTCCACTCATTTTTCAAAGGCCAACTGTAGGGTAACAGTGGTATCTTCATCAATTTTTTCGTGGTATCCGAATCCAGATTCATGAGGGGCGCTGGGCCCCGTTCCCAGCACACGCTGGATTGACCATTCAATGCTGTATCTCGTTTTAAAAAAAAAAAAAAAAAAAAAAAAAAAAAAAAAAAAAAAAAAAAGGGCCCAGTGCCCAAGGCTGATATTTCCAATAAGAAGATTGAGGCCGGGGTCCTCACAGTCTACCCGGGGTGACCGAATATCTCTTCAGTAATCCTGAAACAAGGGGGAGCAAAACAACCTCTTCAATCCTTCCTAGGATTGCCAGATTTATCAATCCCTCCAAGCTACTCTGTCCCCCTTTTACGCTGGACTCGCTTTCAAGCAGGTGTAGCTCCCCACCAATAGACTGGAGACCCCCACAGGACAGATAGGAATGAATGCTCTTCCCATCATTTTTTTTTTTTTTTTTTTTTTGGGACGTTAGGGTTTCGTTTTCTTTTTTCTTTAGGGGAAACTGCAGGGGTCCAGGGGAGTCACAAAAACGAGTTATAATTGCACTATGGGCCAAGATACAGTTTCAAATTGCAGTTCGGGCAATGTATACAACCCAGCTTTCTGGTCAGGTAGGGTGCCCGAAGTGCAATTTGCAAACCGTATAGTGCCCCATAGTGCAATTATAACTCGTTTTTGTGACTCTACTGAAGGTACCCCCCCCCAAAACAACTGAGAAAACATAAAACTTGACCCCCAAACCCCAATTTCAGTTTTCGATGGGTTACTCAGGAGATGAAAGTGGGGATTCCAGGATGGAGATTCTTTGATTGGCCAGTCAGTGTGCCTCCCTTCTGATCCCCTCCCCCTAACATCAGCAGTCTCTGCTCAATGCCGCTGGGGAAAACCAATGGCCTCTCTCGAGGAGGCAGGCGCCAAGCTTGGCCAAAAAGATACATGAGGCCAGTGGGGATTGAACCCAAGACATCCTGAACACCACTTGCATGCTATACCAACTGAGATAAGCCGCTGGTTGGACCCCTTTTTTTTAGTAAGAACCAAGTGGAAGTGTGGCAGATTGTAGAAAGTGTCGCATAATACCAACAGGGCTAGCTCTGTCTGTACACCCGTGAACTGTTGAAATGCAGACAGGAGTTCGAATCCGGATGTGATAGGGGGGGAAAAAAACAAGAATGTGTGAACACTGTGAAGCACTGTCTTGTCTCTAGGACAAAACATCATGCTACCTTGTCCTTCCTTTTCCCTTTTTATGTTTTTGGCTTGGGCAGATGCAGCAAGGTGTATCTTGCCTTGAGCATACCAAGGTGCCTTGTCTTCTCTTCTTCTTTTCTTCTCTTCTCCCCTTCCCCTCCTCTTCCTTGTCTCCACCCCCCTCGTTGTTTCTGTGCCTTCTCCAAAAGCGACAATCTCCCAACTCCCAATTCCCTGTGCCTTTTCCAAAAGAGGTAAGTTTTTAGATTAGGGGAAGACGGGCAGTGTGACAGACTCAGCAAAGAAGTGGAAAACAAGGGTTTGATAGGGAGAAGGAGGTTATGAGCGGAGGAATTTGAGGGTTGCAATAGAGCTGGCCGCGTAGCAGGGGGGGGGGGGGGGGGGGGGGGGGGGTTCCGAGGATAGGCGGATTGTTTTGAGACAGTGAATCACAAAGGAGAGAGGATGTGAAGGGGAAGGAAGAAGGAGAAGGTAAGGAACAAAAAGGTAGGGAACATAACGGAATAGGGTGAAGGGAAATCGACCACCCCCTTTTTCGGGCAAAAACAGCCTGCGGGGTGAAGGGATCAAAGGGAAAGAAGCCAACATGGCGATCAGCAGAGATAAGAACAGGTATCAGAGGGTGCACAGAAAGATGGATTCCATGCTTATGTATAAATGGGCGGTGAGGCATTACACCCAGAATCGGCTCGTGGGAACTGAGACCTCACACGCTCTACACGTGAAAGAAAATGAGCGGGATCTGGAGCGGGAATGGGAAGAGGTCAGGAGAGGGGACCAGGAGGAATCGCCCCCAAGCTCATCTAGCCAGGGTGCGAGTCAGGGAACTGACTCAAGATCATGGGCAGAGAGGGTGGGGAGACCTTTCGTTAGGGAAACCATCTCGATCCAATGAAGGAAAGAAGGAGAAGATGAAGGGAAAGGGGGAGAATGGACAATTCCGTTGGGTAATCTGACAACAGCTAGGGCCTTCTTTCTGACCCGCCTCCTGGCTGCCTCGGAGAATAGGATACTACACCAGGGCGGTAGGACCACCATAGTCAAAGCACTCCCCGGGGAAAAAGTGAGAGTAAGAGACGAGTTGTATACATGCCATGCGAGCAACTGGGCCTTCCACGATGATGCGGCATTTAAATCAACAAACGATAAGGTTGGTTGGATCAGGGGACGGTTAGCAGCCTTCAAGGGATCCTTAGACGTCGCCCGCGATCTCTTCCTGATACAACCAGTCTCATCATCTGTTATTACAGTTATCTGTATGTTCGAAGATGACAAAAAAATAATGGATGGATGGAAATCACTTCGGTGCGAAGGGTCGGAAGTGCGAATTTACCCCTGGACTCCCCCGAAACAGCAGAGACCAGAGGAACTAAGAGAACAAATGATGAGGAAGCATTTCTGGGTAGAATTTCGACACATCCAGATCAAAGTACAAGCGGCCTTCGTGCAAGACTTCGCTGAGAAGTTCGACGTGGTGGACTTCATTGATCCGTTACCGCCCCATGTAGCACGGAGAGATGACTACCTCATGCTGGCCATTAGCCTAGCTGAGGGGCACATTTTCACAATCGACGACATTATCCCATTCTGTGTAGGCGGGAAAATGTACCGAATGCACACTGCCCATAAGCACCGACCCGGGTGTTTCAAATGTCAGGCCTATGGGCACTTGTACACAGACACGGCCTGCGCCCACCACCCTTCCCTCGCAGCAAAGCCCACAGGGCACCTAAGGAACGACCCCTTCGCAGAAGCACGGTGGCGAACGGTTGACCCGGGCTACGAGGGATGGGTTTCCATAGACACAGCAAGAGAGAAGAAGGGGGAGGTAATGGGATGGTCGTGAGAGGGGCAAGGCGAACCCCGACAGGATACCCAACCGCCGACGACATGGATCCCTCCGCGGACCCTGGAATCACACCTGCAACAACCAGCTTGCCTCCCTCCCCTGGGGGCCAGAAAAAAGGAATCATGGGAGTGGTTGGAAAACAAAAAAAAGAGAAAATGAGAGTAGTAACAGAGGATGTCGAAAAAGGGGGAAGTGGCAATGGCAACAAATTCGCCAGTTTAGCGGTTGGGGCGGGTGAACCTGGGCAGAACCTGAGTGAGGAGGGGCTCCCAGGCCTAGGGCAGACCATGAGGGAAGACGGGGCTGGTGAGAAAAGCCACACGGAGCGGGGACGCATGGTAGCAGCATGAAGAGAGCGGGGGGGATGGAAGGGGAAGAGGAGGAATTGAGTAGGGAGCCCACGGAGGCACCAGGGAAATTGTCAGACCCAACAGTGCAATTATAGACGCTGCAAGAACATCAAGCCCAACATCTCCAACACGTACCGTAGGAACAGCAAACCAACCAGGCAGCCCACCCGCAGCACGCGCAGACCTAGATGGCGGTGCGGCTGAAGCAGCAGGCACGGGCATGACACATTCAACAAGCGCAATCCCAGCTAGCACAACCATAGAAGCAACAGGCACCGCAAGGGCAACAAACGCATCAATCGTAGCTACTAGCGCAACTGCAGAAGCAACAAACACCGCTGGGACAACAAACGCAACAGATGCAGCATGCACATCAGACTCACGAACAAGCGGAGCGGGCGCAACAGGAGCAGTAACCATAACCACCACAACAAACACAGCTAGGGCAAAAGGAGCCCAGGACACAACAGGCACAACACACACAAACTCAAGCCCCGGATTTTTGTTCCTGTCTCTTATACACATCTAGATGTGTATAAGAGACAGCAAGAGATGTGTCTGGATCATAAGATCCAGGCGGTCGCATAATGGATAATAAAACATTTGTGATCCAACCTTCCACACGTGGGAGAGGAGTATTAGGATAAGTTTTACGTAGAGTTGGTGACAGTCTTGAATAATACCCCCACACTTAGATCCTGTCTCTTATACACATCTAGATGTGTATAAGAGACAGAAATGGAGGACTGCCCGACGGACCCGGACGCCCCCCCACAAGAGATGTGTCTGGATCATAAGATCCAGGCGGTCGCATAATGGATAATAAAACATTTGTGATCCAACCTTCCACACGTGGGAGAGGAGTATTAGGATAAGTTTTACGTAGAGTTGGTGACAGTCTTGAATAATAACCCAACACTTAGATTCGTGCTGACGTCCGGCCCCCTTGCCCATTTGACATGGGCAGAAGCCTTCTAGCGTATCTTGGTTATTGCCTGGGGCCGCTTCCGCCCTCCTCCCACTCCCGCCCCTGATCCCCCCGGCCCACAACCACCAAACCAGGAACAGGAACAGCATACCCCCCCCCAATCAAATATCCAACACACACAACTAGAGAAAAGGGGAGGAGTGGAAACGGCGGAGGAAGGGATGACCTCGCAACGACTCAAGTTGCAACAACTCATTGAACGGGGTCTCTTTGAGCTGCCACTTTCCAATTTGAACGGTGTGCTGGTAGTCCCAGTGAGGAAGGCCGAAGGGGAATGGGAAATTGCTCCGAGTCTTTCCTCGGTGGGAGAGCATGGGGGCGTCATATTGCAGGACTGGGACTTCCCGGACCATATCGGGGATGGTAGGGAAAGAGACAAACTTTCTTGAACCAAATGCGAACCTTTATCCCCAAACACTATGCACCAGGGGCAAGGGCAGTCATGGGATTTGAAGCCTGCGACCAACAAATGGCTGGGAATGATCTTTACTTGTTCTTTGAACCTAGCAAAACTACCAACTTACGCTGGTACAACCACAATGTGTTGCTGGACCTGCAATGCGCGAAAATAAAACTCAGTGACTTTTGGTCAGATGATGACGTATGCAAATGTTTGTGCAAAATTGTGTGGAAGAGGGTCCTGAATCTAGACAGATAGGATGTCACCATAAGAGATGTGTTTGGATCATAAGATTCAGGCAGTCGCATAATGGAAAATAAAACATTTGTGATCCAACCTTCCACATGGGGGAGAGGAGTATTAGGATAAGTCTTACGTAGAGCGGGTGACATTCTTGAATAATAGTCCCACACTTAGATCCGCGCTTACATCCGCCCCCCCGGCCCATTTGACATAGGCAGAAGCCTTCCAACGTATCTTGGCTATTGCCCGGGGCCACTTCCGCGCTCCTCCCACTCCCGCCCCTGATCCCCTCGACCTACAACCATCAAACTAGGAACAGGAACAGCATACCCCCCCCCCCCCCCCCCTCCAACACACGCAACTAGGGAAAAGGGGAGGAGTGAAAACGGCGGAGGAAGGGATGACCTCACGACGACTCAAGTTGCGACAACTTATTAAACGGGGTCCCTTTGAGCTGTCACTTTCCAATTTGAATGGTGTGCTAGTAGTTCCAGTGAGGAAGATCGAAGGGAAATGAGAAATTGGTCTTTCCTCGGTGGGAGAGCATGGGGGCGTGACATTGCAGGGCTGGGACTTTCCGAACCATATTGGGGATGGTAGGGAAAAAGACAAACTTTCTTGAACCAAATGCGAACCTTTATCCCCAAACAGTATGCACCCAGGGTGAGAGCAGCCATGAGATTTGAAGTTTGCGACCAACAGATGGTTAGGAATGATCTTTACGTGCTCTTTGAACCTAACAAAACTATCAGCTTACGCTGGTACAACCACAACGCGTTGCTGGACCTGCAGTGCGCGAAAATGAAAGTCAGTGACTTCTGATCGGATGACGACGTATGCAAATGTTTGTGCAGAATTGTGCGGAAGAGGGTCCTAAATCTAGACAGATAGGATGTCAAGCAGTGGCACGCCCTGTGAATACACCTTGAACCAGACAGGCCTAGGATATGGATGACCTAGAAACATTGTATTGCAAAAACCCTACCTGGAAGCAATGTGTAAGAACGGTGGATTTGGACTCACTCGGCCGTGAGGGTTCATGCCCCTAGGCTGGGCTCGACAAGGGTAGCAATTTGGATTACCCCCGACTCCAGATTTCAGTTGGTCCACTGGGCGGCATGTGAAGAAGAGGGGCAGTGGGTCTCAACATTGGGAATGCTAGAATTGGAGTTACTTCGTATACTTTAAATCTACTCACCCAACATGGGCGGAGAAAGAAGAACCTTTCTGGGGAATCTTGGAACGCAAGTCCCCGAGGGCATCCCATTACTTATAACAGGGGATTTTAATGTCACTTCTGATAGAGGACTGGATAGATGGAACCCTCAGGGGACCCTCCTTTTTGTTGCGGAAGAAAACGAGCGAATGGTAGCAGAACTACGTGAAACTCTCTCTGTCTTTGACACCGTGACTTTTCGTCGCCTGCATCCACATGACCGGTCCTTTACATGCATAAGGGACAGCGATCCGGCACGATTATCCAAATCACGGATTGACCTTATCCTTTTCTCAAATGATCTAGTATGAGACCATAGTGCAAACATCAAAAAAGGAAACAGGCAAAAAAAAAACGAAAAACAAAAACAAAAAAACACTATGAAACCCTAACACAAAGACATTGTCCGAGTCAAAATGAAGCGTCCAACGAATCCAACAAAATACCAAATTTTTCATTATTGATTCAAACATGTCAAAACTGCACACATGACGTACCCTAAAACACATATATATCACACAAAAATAAAAACAAGAAAAAAAGCAAAAAATCAGCAGAATATGACAGTTTCAGTGCAATTCGGTGCAAAATTCGTCGAAAATAACACCCCTGGTTAACCACGTGTGGATAATATTAACAATGAGAAAAAGACCGGATCAAGGGTCCGGCTTCTATACGCTCAACACCTCCCTCTTAAGAGAGATCGACCATTTAGACAAACGATTTAGCACGAGTGACATTTTTGGCGCCAACAAAAACACCTCTTCGACTCATACTCCACATGGTTCAACAATGGTCTGATTTTTCTAGCTAGAAAGTGCAAGGAATTTTCCAAGGTCAAAGCGGCCCTGCGACAACAATAGGAAATTACCATTCATAAGGAATTATTAGACCCGGAACAACGGGTAGATTCACAACATCTCACTATCCTCATCCAGAGAGTGAAAGACCAACTCGTATTGTACGTCCAACATAGATGGCAGGGCATTAGAATACGAGGGAAAATGACCAAGCGCACCCAGGAGGCCACGGTGGACACTCATTTCTTTACTATGGCTACGGCTCACGTGCGGTGGAACGTAATTGAGGCACTCTTTGACCCAGACAAAGGGGAGGAAGTTATAGCGACCGATACCGTACACTGCACATTAATCACAAGGAGTTTTTTCAAACCTATATACATCCTAAATCCCGACTCCGCGTGGGGAGGTAAGGATGAGAGAACTAGAAGAATTTTTACTACCTATGGACAAACAACTATCACAGCAACATCGAGACCTACTAAAGAGACCGATGAAGAAGTAGGAAGTATGAACAACACTTCTCCAGACGAAGAAAGAAAAAACTCCCGGAATTGACGGTTTTCCCAAAGAGTTTTGGGAAGCTATGTGGACGGATTTGAGCACGGACCTGTTGGACTACTACCAGGAGGTATGGGAAGCCGGGGAAATGGGGGAAGTAGTGGGGAAAAAAGTGATGCCACTATTATACAAAAAATGGATAAGATGAACATCAGGAACTACAGACCTATCACCCTTCTTAAAGTAGTTTATAAAATGTTCTCCAAAACCTTGGCAAATCGTATGGTAGTGTTCTTGGAAGACGTAATACACCCAGGCCAAGCAGGGTTCATGGTCGGTAGAAACATACAAGAGAGCATCCTCCTGGTAAATGAAGTGGTCAAATTAGCATGAAGAAATAGGACAAACACGACCATTATTTTTATTGACTTCGAAAAGGCCTACAGCCATATCGACTGGGATTTTTTAGACAAATGCTTAGAAAAAATGAATTTTGGACCCGCCTTCAGACGCTGGGTAAGGATTTTTCATAGCAACGCCACTACTTGTGTACAAGTTAACGGGTCGGTGACACCTCCATTTGAGCTTCAATGATCGGTGAGACAAGGAAACTCTATTTCCCCCTATCTTTTTCTGGTCATAATGGAGGCACCATCTGCTAATCTGAGACACAATAAGGACCTGACATGGATCAGAATCGTTGACATCCCAGAGGAGGCAGTGTCGATCTGTTCCCTTTTTACGGATGATGTCACTATTATGGTGGAGGCGAAGGCACAGAATATGGAAGAAATTTGAAACCTTATGAACCGGTTTTGCGCAATGTCAGATATGGTTGTTAATTGGGGTCAAAAAATTGTAGGCTGGTGGTTGCATCATCAAGGGGAAAGCCCCCCCGAAAAACCGCGAATCACTTGGCTCCCCCTGGGTGACCCTCTTAGAATTCTCGGGGCATTAGTTACAGCGAAAGGTAAACCCATAACCAATGACAAGTGGTTGGCGGGGCCAGCGCAGGCCAAACTCGCAGGGCGGAATAACAAGCACACATCAATCTTTGGGCGGACCCTTGTCATTAGTAATGTAGTACTAACCACATTTTGGTACAACGTTATATTATGACCCATGAACAATGGGGGGCTCAAGGCACTGAAGCGGTAGATGGCAGCCTTTCTATAGAGAGGTAGCAACCTCCACGCTATTAGTCGGGTGGCATGGGAATCGAAGATTCAGCCCAAGGTCAGAGGGGGGCTGGGAATTGTGGATCCTTCCACACAGTTCTAGGCCCTCAACTTTCACTGGCTCCAACACCTCATCTTCTCATCAACCTCCCCTTGGACCCCCCTAGCTTTGGCACAAATCGCAGCCCTGGCCTCAGAGACCCCACCTGAGACTGACCCTCTAGTGCGGCTTGAAGATAGGTATTGGAGGCTACCAAGGAAATACAGGAATGGGGACCGCACGTACGAGCTGTGGCTGCGCCTCCTACGAACACGGAGGAAGTTTCCCCCTCCAGATCGACCAGCACCAGAAAAGTGGGAGGAAGTATTTAGACAACCTGTATATGGTAACAGACTGATTATGGACTCCAGAAAAAAATGCGCACATGGTTGAGGTATTGCCACTTTACTCATATGTGGTTAACGGGGACCCCCCAGTTTCAGCTCCTAGGTAACAGGTTTAAAACTGAAATTAGGCTTTGGGGGTGAAATTTTATATTTTTTTGGTTTTTTTTTTTTGTGCCTGTTTTTGTCTTACTTCAAGGTTGTTGTGTACCAAATTTGAGCTCATTTGGAGCATTGGAATTTCCTCTGATAAGGCCATTTCCAAAAACGCTGAAAATTCTTAAAATTCGTTGAATCCAAAATGTCATTCAAGTGCACTTTTGCCTTACTGTTTCACCCTGTTTTTATTTTGTTTTTTCATTTTTTTCTAATGGTTTGTTAATATGGTGTGCACTCTATGGAATGATGCAATTTTTGGTTAACAATGGTTTCTTGTTTTCTTATAAATAGCATTAAAAAACGCTGAAATTTTGGGTCTTCGTTAACCGCCTCTCACTTTACTGAGTCTGCACTAAACGAACTCATTGATAGCTTCCCCCTTCATTCGTATGTCACCCTTCGGAAGGGCCCCTGCTTGGAAGAAGGAGACTGGGTAGGGCTACCTGACCACGGAAATCAAGTAGGGATAGTGCACCTAGTAAAAGGGTGAGGGGGCCGACAACCGTTTATCTCGAGGGAGCCGAAAACCGTTTATCTCGAGGCAGCCGAAAACCATCCTGGAGCACGATCAATTACGAGGGAGCCGACAACCGTTTATCTCGAAAAAGAAAAAGGAAGTGTATCGTGTCAGAGTGATTGACAAGGGTAGAGGATGGAGGGCTTATCGGCCAGTGACCCCGATTGAGGATCTTCCCTTCGATCCTTACGAGTGGCGTTGGTCCTGGAAAGACCCGACAAACTCAAAAAGGGAGGGAAAGGCAAGGACGTTAGTACTAGCCAAACTAAAAACCAAGTCAGTAATGCAGACTGTGGGATGTAGTAGAAGATGGATGGCATCGCCATTTCAACATAGACCGTGGCCTGCTCAAGCCCATAAGGTGGTTTGGAGACTATGGAAAGAGGCCGACAAATATTTTCGCTCTACAGTGGCAAATTGCGCACCGGTGTCCGCCAACCAACGATTGGCTAATAGAGCATACACATTTGGAGCAACAGGGGCGGGCACTGCCATGGTGCCACAAATGTCTTCAGTGCTACCCCGGAAAAAAAACGCTCCGAGACGATAGAGCACATCTTCCTTCAATGCCCCGTGGCTGTATTACTATGGAGGTGGTGGGACAAGATTTGGCGGCACATGGTACCAGGCTCATTATGGCCATGGGACTGGAGGGTCATACTTATGGGACATTATCCCCAGATTCGAGGAAACACATTCGAAGAGAATATGTTCCGCCTCAGTAGACACGTCGTCTTGTGGGTCATATGGTGGAGAAGGTGTATCCTGGAAGTAGAGGGAGCAAGGGTGGAAGATGGGGAGGTTACGAAGCAATTACAGTTGTTAGTTCAGTACGAGATTACAGCCCAGTGGGCGGCAGCGAAGGAAAAGTTGAACCAAGTGCACACCATGGGCGATATAAACAAAATTATCTCTCAGTTCGGCGAGGACTGGTTGAGAGGGAAGAGGGAGGGTTGGGTAGCAAGGGTGAGGTGGGCAAGAAATGGGACAGGAAATGGGCAACAGGAACACCAACATGAACTTCGACAAGAGGAGGAGGTGGGACCGCAAGAGGGACAACAGGCAGGGATTGAAAAGGATTATCAGCTGCTTTTTCATGAGTGGACAAAGGTTGACCCTAGCGATCCGTTACGCCCAGCCCAGAAATTCGTAGACCCCTTCCCCCCCCACCAGTTGTCCCTGGAGGAAATGTTACCTGAGTCGTTGTTCCCAAACATTGCCCAAGCTCCCAAGTACCTAAGCAATGCCATATGGCGCCATCTACAGTAAAGTCGAGCATCTTCCAGAAACTTGAAGAACTTCTTCGACAAGAATACAACGATTGGGGCCAGGCGAGTAAATGGAAGGAGGTCCCCATTGGTGCCCCCTAGTGGCTCCTTCCATTTTTTCTTAGCCTGGCCGCATGTTAGGGGAACCTGGTTTCCAGCAACAGGGTCTTTCCTGGATTGTTGCATAATCATGTCTTTTTATTTCACCTATGTACTCTTAAAGGACGTTGAGCCTGTTTCTCAGCAAAGATGTATCAATGGGACGCTGGACCCGGTTTCCAGTCGGTGCTGCTCCCCACCAATAGATGGAGCCTCCCCGACGGCGCTAGTGGTGTCTGCTTTTATTAGCACCCCTAGCAGCCGCTCGGGTT
>BFEA01000124.1:1282126-1292759 GCA_003427395.1 Chara braunii
AGAGAGAGAGAGAGAGAGAGAGAGAGAGAGAGAGAGAGAGAGAATAGTACGGAGAGCAGGGGCATTATTTAGCCATGGGGAAGAAGGGGCGAGAGGATAGGAGGCGGCGGCAGTGTCGGTCAGACCTGGTGCCTGATGAAGATGGAGGAGACTACGGGGATGGCAGACGAGCGAGTGATGAGGAGCAAGTGCATCAGTCACAAGGCAAGAAGAATGTCCATCATTCTGCACAGGTTCATGACTCCCACCATCAGAAAGGGAGGCACCACAGCGAGAATGATAGTGGAGGTCACAGACCTGAGGCAGCTGAGGGTGGCTGGAATCATCAGAGCATGGAATGCGATCATGAGTGGCATGACATACAAAGAGAACAAGCCCATGAGAATGGACCAGATGGTAGCAAGTTCTATGGAGGAAGAGTCGACTCAGATACACAGACATATTTTCTAGAGGTAGGTACACTCATTGGCCCGTCGGGGGCCATCGAAGACGAAGAGGAGCAGCGGGCAGTGTGTGCAAAATCCCTGGAAGAGACGAAGGGCTCAGAACTTGTTGTGGCGTGTGACCCGCACTGCAGCCGAGTATTGGAGCTTGTACTTTCGTATGTCGAACCAACGGATCTTGTTGAATTCGGACACCGTGCCGAGTTGAGAAGGGGCCAGCCGCATTCACAGCTGTTAGCCGAGGAGCCTGCTTTGCAATCTGGATGGGTGCAGATGTCCTTGAACGCATGCTCTTCCCATGTTGTCGAGAGCTTCTTACGAGCACTCGTGTCATCCATATCGAAGATGTCACGGACAGCTAAGGCCGAGGAGAAGCGAAAGGCAGAGAACCATAAGGCAAACCTTCTTGCTGTGCTGGAGCTCTTGTGCAACAAGTTCGGAGAGGCCTCTCAATGGCTCATCAGCAACAAGTACGGCTCGCACGTGTTGAGGACGATGATGCAGCTGTTGATGGGTGAGAATAGCGACAGGGACGGTGACGCCCATGGGCATGGCGGGAAGGGGAAAGAGAGCTCCTTTGCTGGCCTGGCAGCTAAACTTCTCCATGTGCAGAAAGGCGCGGCACATACACGAGCAAAGATACCTTACCCCTTGCTTCTCAAAGCACTAGTAAAGAAGATCATTCAGAAGATCACTCCGAAGATCGACTCTCTGTGCATGGATGTGTACGCAGCACCTGCCATGCGAGTTTTGCTGTTCGCAGTCGATGCGGTCTCCAGCAGTCCTAACGCACCGGGTGCTGGTGTCGAGGAGGGCGACAACGAGTTGACGTCAGTTCTCCATGTTGTTGTTCTTATTCTGAGCCGTGGGTCACAGGAGCACCTCTCCAGCTCTGTAGAGGGGCGGCAATTGGAAGGAACGGATGCAGATCCTGTTCGAGATATGGTGCGAGGTCCGTCTGGCAGTCATGTGGTGGAGGCCATCTTGAGGTTGGTGTCAGACTCTGTCTTCTTGGAAATCTTCCTTCGTTTCTTCCGCGGGCACTTGGCCTCGCTTGCCCTTCATCCTCGTGCGAACTTTGTGGTACAGACACTGATTGCATGCGCAAGACACTCAGGACAAGTGAGCATGATGATGGAAGAACTCGAGAGCCGTTTTGGCGAACTGCTTTTGCATCGGCGCGCAGGGGTCGTTGCAGCATTGCTGGCTGCTTGTGGGCGGTATCGCGTGAAGCAGCGGGAGGCTTGCAAAGCACTCTCACAGGCACTCAGCAAGGCAGATCTGTCTGTGTTTCCGTGCTCAATACCTCCATCTCTCGCTGCTTTGGCATCCAATGATTTGATCATGAAACTCCTCTGGTATGGCGATTGCAACTATGACGGAGGAGGTTGGAAGGGAAAGAAGAAGAAGAAGAAAAAGAAGATGTCAAGGAAGCGAATGGGTGACGATTATGATGCGGAAGATGAGGGTGGCCTCTCTGGAGGATGGGAAGATCTCCCGCGCATGTCAGTGATGGGCTCTGTCATCCTGCAATCTGTATTTCAGTGTCCACCGGAGTGTTGTCAGGTGTTCTTGGATGCAGTCGGGCGGCTAGGGCCTGATGTCTTGAACGCGGCAGCACGTGATCCTGGAGGGAGCAGAGTGCTGGAAGCGTACCTCAGGAGTGGAGCACCACAGAAATCGAAAGGGAAAGTCATTGCGAAATTGAAAGGTCGTTTTGGAGAGTTGGCAGCAGTCCCGGCGGGCTCTCACTTCGTGGAGCGGTGCTATTTCACTGGCGATATGAAGCAGAAGGAGATGATCGCTGCGGAGCTTGCACATGTACAGTCTGAGCTCAGTCGGACATCGTTCGGTAGCATTCTGCTGAGCAAGTGCAGTGCTCAGGAGTATGCAGCGCAACCACAGGGCTGGCACGCACATCAGGCGGCCAAGGAAAAGTCTCGCCAGGCCTTTGTCGACCTTTTCCGGTCGGATGGGGATGCCGTTCCTGAAGGAACAGGACATGAGATGCAGCAGGCAGGGGATGCCCAAGGAGAGGATGATGTTGTGAAGCCATCGTCAAGGCCATTGCAGGAGGGTAAGAGTGGGAGTAAAAGGAAGAGAGATGGTGTTGATATGCCTGGAGACGGCGTGTCAACGAGACAGGTTTCAGCTTTGGACGAAGATCCCGCGCTCCAGGAAGTCATGAGTAAGCTTGGAGCAAAGAGTAAACATTTCAAACAGTCAACCTCACAGCCAGCATCGGCCATCGAGGAGAGGAGTAGCAAGGGCCAGGATGCTGTAGGCAGATCGAGGAAGGGTGGAGGGAAAGCTGAGGGGAAGCATCGTGACGAGGATGGTGGAAATGAGGAGGTTGATGATATTCGGCAAGCAGTTGATGAGATGGAGAGACCAGCATCTCGCAAAGACGAGATTGACACACTCTTCTCAAGAAAGCATGCGAGAAAGAGGCTTCGGGAAGATGCCAACGAGTCTATGAAGGAAGGTGATGGTAATACTGGCCAGGCAACAACTTCGAGCAGGACAAGCGAGCACCAGAGTGCAACGAAGAAACACAAAAAGAAGAAGGATAGGAGTGCGCCGCCGCAGAGCGCAGAGCGAGTATCCAAGGAGGGAGCAAGGGAAGAGGAAGGGATAGAGGCGAAGGAAACAGCCAGGGAAGGTACTGTCATTGACTCCTCGATGAACAAGATTTTGTCTGCTATTGAGAGCTTGAAGGGGCCCAAAAAGCGTAGCAAAGATACCTCGACAAAGGACGAAAAGGCATCTCCATCGAAGAAGAGAAAACCACAGTTTGTGATGTCGTAGGAGAGATGCACACACAGCCCAACTGTTCAAGGAGGATTGATACCATTGGTTTGAACATAGTCGATCTCGAGTTAATGTTTCTTTTCCGCTCCGGATGATGCATTGCTGTTCCTTACTGTTGTTTCTTACCTCGCAAGGATTGGATTTGGTTCACCGCGTCTTTTCTGTGGCGTATAAATGATGTCCCACCAAAGTCCCATCTCCCGAGTCCCAAGTTACAAGGTCCCGAAACCCTGTTTTTTTTTTTGTTTTTTTTGTTCCCAAAGAAAGACGAGCCCTGTCTATTCTGGGGGGCAGGGTTCCGGTTGCTTATATATCACTGGCAAGCATGGTTCGCAAAGGGAGGGGGGGGAAGAATAGAAGAACAAGCACTACCTCGACGTCGTACCCCTGTCACGCTCAACACGGAGCAGGAGGTGATGGAGGGCAGCACGACGCCGCATGCCTACATTCCCTGCCCGTGGCTCGCGTAGTAGTCTGGAAACCTTCGCGCGGTACCCAGACGCTCACTATGTGGGTCCAGAGGGGGTGGGTTAGGGACACCAAGTCATACCTCTAGTCTCGAGGCCTCCCATCCACGTGTTCAATCCGCAACCCAAGTTCAAGTTTTTATCACTATTCTCATTCCACTACCTGGGCTCTTAAACCACCAGTACCTCCTAAAGTTGTGACCGCTAACAAGCCACAACAATTTCAGGAAATGTACGGGCCACTACAGGAGCGCCCAAATTCATCCGACTAGAAACCTTTCTACTCCATTTTCATTTTTCTCCGTGGCCGATAGATGGGCCAGGTACTGGTGGTTTAATTAACTTTAATAGTTTAATTAACTTTAATAGTAATACCTCCCAGCCATTTCAATCTTTGCAAGCGAAGGAGAATTGCCGGTGTTGACCTTTGACAAAGAGAAAGAGCCATGAACAAATAGTTTTTATCACTATTAATAGTTTAATTAACTTTAATTCAAACGACCAATGTGCTATGGAACCTGAATTGTTTAGCCCAATGGCATGTCATCAAAATGGAAAGAAGTTGAGAAAAAAAGTTAAAAAAACTGCTTTGCCTGTCATTATACAGATTCTTGGCATCCGAACTGTCGGCATCGGCATCCAAACTGTCGAACGGAACTCCACACCTGTACATGGCCATGGCTCAGGTGTACCCGGTCATCGCAGATCTTATCCGACAGTGTCGGGATGTGCTTGCCATTCTTTTCGCCTATGGTATTGCTATCTATAGATTCTATACACAGTGTTCTCCCATAGTATTCCTATCTGTAGATTCTATAGAATCTATACACATTGTAGTACATCACATCCAGTCTCAGACTGTCCCTTTTTATCGTTTCTTCAATTCAACCACCAGTACACCCGAGGCTAAATGTACATCGCCGAGCCTACATTTGAATTTTGCCGAGCCTGAAAGCAACCGGTACCGCCGCGTGGAGAATTGAGGGTGGCATCAGTACCGGCCACTGTAGAGCCAATGGACCAGCTGCCAGCAGATGGAATGAAACGGAGGTCGTCGTTTTCACTCATCTGCCACAACAGCCAAACTCTCCACAAAGCCAGCCCGCGCATCTGGCCAAGAAAAAAAAAGAAAAAAAAGAAAAGAAAAAAAGCTCACACGGACGTTTTCTGCTCAAGATGGACACACAATAGCAGTCAGATACGTCCCTGTCTGACTGTCCTTGCCGAGCGTGTCCGAGTGTACCCTCAAAGGAATGTGCCTGTATCTAGCCCAAAATGGGCAAAGATTCGTGGAAAAAAAAAAAAAAAAAAAAAAAAACCCTTACTTTCAGAAAGGCTGGCACCCCCTGAAAACGGGCGCCTGTCTTTCAGAAAGGCTGGCACCCTTGTGATCACAGACGCCAGTAACTGGTTGGGGGCAAAAAAAAAAAAAAAAAAAAAACTGGTTGGGGGCTGCTTGCCCCCACAGGCATTCCCCTAGATGTATGCAGCCTGCTTTTGACGGCAGGTGCGTGCACCCAAGTCCCACTTTGAGTGTGCCCTGAGGGAAACGGGCTACCAGAGACTTTCAGGGGAACGAACAGATACTAAGCAGATTTGAGATGGACCGCTACATCTTGAATCTAGAGGCTGAGAAAATTTGGCAGTGGAAGACTTAGCACTCACTTTGTTTTCTTCTTTTTTTTTTGATGAGCACTCACTTTAGTATCACGTTTTTGTTTTTTTTTGTGTGTTTTTTGTTTTCTCCCCTTTTTCTTATAAAAACTGTACTCTTCTCTCAATTTTTTTCCTCACACTACCTACCTACCACTACTCCTACCTATAGGCATACGGGGAAACCCGTAGCATACCAGAGCCGTGTTTTTACGGCCCCTCGAGCCTGCAGGATACTGGCCAGGGGACGGCCGGTAGCACCAGGGATAAAACGGACCAATCCCCCATGCCTCCCCTCAGGCCTCTCCCCTACGAACAGAGCAGACTCTGCTTGATGCCTGTCGTCTTGCCCCCAACAAAAAAAAAAAAAAAAAAAAAAACCCTTACTTTCAGAAAGGCTGGCACCTGTCTCTTATACACATCTAGATGTGTATAAGAGACAGCGTCCTAAGTGTTTGTTAGAGTTGAAAAGAAAACAAAAAAAAAGAAACGGCTGTAGGAACAGTTGAAAAACGCCCTGCCTTCCTGGCAGGGCACCTAAAACGAAAGACCAGAACTCAAAGACTTCCCTCGATAGGACCACTAGGTAAGGTTTTCAATGGGCCCACAAGTTTACTCCCCCGTTGCTTCGCTAGGCTTTCCGAGCCCCGATTTTTGCTTGTGGCGACAAGATCATTTTTCTGCAAGGCTGGGGCCGTGTACTGGTGGCTTAAGCTCCATGTAGCTTCCTCGTCATCCCTTAGGCGAAGGAGTTTACCTGCCTATTTCGTCCAATAAGGCTGAACCCAACATGAGGCCCTCTTGAATACCCCAGTGCAAGTTGCGGGCTAGCGAGAAGGGCAGTTTTCTACTTTTCACTAATACACTGGGGGGGGGAGATGTGCCGGTTGGCTCGGTTTCGCATTTTCGTTCCGGAGACTTTCTTCCTTCCTTCCTCTTGTGAAACCGCCACTGCCCCCGAGGCCAAGTCCCACAAGCAGCGTTGAGCTACCCTAACGCCTGAATCTGGACGTGTTTGTGGAGACGTGCAGTTCAGCAAATTCAACACCGTTTCTGCACATCTCCGCAAAAGCGTCCAGATTCCGGCGTTGAGGTAGCTCAACGCTGCTAGTGGGACTTGGGCCCCGAGGCTAAACAGATCAATCACTACTTTGTTTTTTGCGAGGCAGGAGCAGCAAACCCAAAAGATGTGGGCCTACCAGCTGCTGAAATTGTTATTGTTCTTAAGAGGTGCTCACACGGACACACAGAAAATACTTGAAAAATTGTGTGTGCGTGGGTGTGAGGGCGCTCATGTGTGTGGTTATATTCGCTATGCGCAACTCCACAACGAGAAGGAAAAGACGAACGGACCGTGCTGGATTGTTTCGTAGTAGTTTCACTGATTCATCAGGTGGTTGCGTGCTTATCTGTGTATGCCTAGAAAAAAACAACAAATGTCAAACTCGAAGGGCGACTTTATGTAACGAAGAACTTGAAAAAGCATTTCAGAATTGGAAAATAAAAACCAACAGGTTTCAATCTCGAAGGAATCAACAGAATTAAAACCAAACAAAAGAAAAAATAGGGGGTGTGGGTGGCAATGCAAAATTTGGCCCCAATCACTATCACTATGTAACGATTAAGCGACTGACGCTGACTGTAGCTGACACAATTCAGAACTCTCGTCCCCCTTTTGAGTTGCTGACCCTCTGACATACGGCGCAACACCTTGAACCATCCCTATTTCAGATCTTGTGGCTGCAACCAGGGGTATGCAACACCACCCCACTGTCAGATCTCACGTCAGGTTCTGCCTTGTGGCGGTTTCCAGATGAGCCAGGACCCAGATAATGATCCGGCGGGATTTGCTGTGCTGCCTTTTCAAAACTTCTCTCTTTCCGAAAGGCCACCACTAAATTTCTGTCTCTGACGTTGGTGAGGTTTATTTAGAATTTTTGTAAAAAAAATTATCATCAAAGATTACCGAAGTCGGCGCATTCAAAACCTTGCAAAAACCTGCTGACCGCCCGCAGGTGGCACCTCGACCCAACCTCGCAGCCGGGCGTGGGCGCAACAATGCGCATGCTAAGCTCTAAGAGATGCAGGAACTGAAGTGCTTTGATCTATCATGTCAATCGGGTTCATCCTCCTGATCCATACATAAACGGTAGATGGTTTTTTGCTCATTGACAAGCAGTTGCATGAAAAATGGAAGGCTACAGAGTAAATTAGCATGGTCCCTGCTGCAAACCCCCGCTGGCCCTCGGCATTGTGTCGGGCTCACACGAGTGTTCAAGTTATTCTCAGAGGGTCATGACTTGTGGTTTAAACCACCCCTCTACCCGCCTTCTGGAAAGTGCTCTCCGTGTGAGTTCGGGCGGGTTTTTTCGGGGCGGGTGGCGACCGTTGCCAACCGGCGGGCCTAGTACCGCAATTTCAGAGCAGCGACTTTGGCGATTTTTTGTGCTCAGCAAGGTTGCCAGGCCGAACGTACGGAGGCCCCTAAGCTGACCCCCGAGCATTTGGGCGTTCGGGTCCCTGTACGGGGCCCGAACTTCAAGGGGTCCGGACCCGGCAAAAAACAATTTTGGCACCGGAATTTTTTTTTTTTTTTTTTTTTTTTTTTTTGAGTTCTTTGTGATTTAAGGTACCTCCCTCTTAATTTTGAAGCCATTCTTTTCAGCCAAAAAAAAATGAAAAATCGGCAAAGATGGTGGTGTCAAAACTTGCTTGCCCACTCACTAATTTGTTTTTTCTCTCTTTTCACTTTTTGTTTTTCCTTTATTTCGGTGCATGAAAAAAAATATTATTTTTTCAAACTTTATTTGTAGATTCTCTATTATGAAAGATACACATATATACATTTTCATGGCATTTGTCGCAGCCAAAAAAAAATGAAAAATCGCCAAAGATGGCGGTGTCAAAAAGGTGCTCGCCCACTCAATAATTTCATCGTTTTATTTTTTCTAATTTTTATTGGGGTTATTCATTGGGGCAAAAGTTTTTCGGGTTATTTTTTTAAGTGGGTTTTGGCATAGCTAAATGCTCTTTAAATTATTTTTTTAAGTGGGTTTTGATAAAAAAATTTCGGGTTATTTTTTTAAGTGGGTTTTGGGTTATTTTTTAAGTGGGTTTTGGGTTATTTTTTAAGTGGGTTTTGGCAAATGCTCTGAAAATTATTCATTGGGGCAAAAGTTTTTCGCATTATTTTTTTTTCATAACATAATGTTTTTTTTTAGGAAGATTTTCATGCCCAGCTGGGCATCGGGGGGCGTGCAAAAAAATAGTAATAATATTTATTTATTTATTTATTTATTTACGCTCTCCCAGAGGACCCTAAATCCGGGCTTGTTTCATTTTTTGAGAGTTGGTTGTCAAGTGGGGGGAAGGAGGGTATAAATTGTTTTTAAAGGGGCTAAGAGGGGTTAAAAGGAGGTTCTTCGGTGTGATTTTGTTATTTTGTTTTTTATCTCCGATTCGGTGATGAATTCTGATGTGACCATCAGCCAAAAGTTGTTTGCATTGCAATTCTACACAACATATTGTTTTTATGGAATTTTTTTACTTTCGTTTGTTTTTCTTACGCTGGGGGCTGCCCGCGGTCGGGCACCGTGGCGTATATCCGGGCAGAAGTTCGGTGCCTGGGCGCCTGAAAAACCAACCTAGCTTTTTTTTTTTTTTTTTTTTTTTTTGCTCGGACCTTACCCAGTCCTTGTCCGACCAGGCCGCCCGGGAAAACAGGGTGACACAAGCGGACCTCCGTACGCTCGAGCGTTCTGGGTCCTCGGGCGAGGTCTGAACCTAAAGGGGTTTGGCCACCACCAAAAAATATTTCGGTGCCTAAAAGTTACTTGTTATTTTTCTCCGAAGTGTTTTTTGTGATTTCTCTATGATGTGAGATACATTCCTACAAATTTTTAAGTCATTTTGCTGAGCCAAAACAAAATAAAAAACCGTCAAAGATGGTGGTTTAAAACATTTTGAAAACTTTAATGTTGTCACCAACTAAATCATTCTCAAGCAGTTGTTCATACGTCATGTCTTACGAGGCTTCGCCTACCAAAACAAAAACGTATATGGCATATCCAAAATAAAATTATTTTTTTTTCTATCTTTATTGGTCAAAAATTGGTGTAGAACTAGCCTACCAGAGTGATCTCGAACCATTGACCTTGCCATGAAAAAAATAATAATAATAATAATAAGTTTGGGCAAAAATTTCGATGTGATCCTGAGGAAAATGTTATTCAATTTATTTTTTTGCATAACTTTATGTTTTTTCAGTTTTTTGTTGAAACTACAAGAATGGCATAAAACCACTTGCCCTACCATCCCCAAAAAATATATACATATATATTCTAAGCTACCAGTCGGGCCGCCTAGGTCACCCTATTTTTTCGGGCGGCCCGACAGTGCAAGGACTAGCGAAGGTATAAAAAAAAAAAAAATTCGAAAACAAATTGTGTCATGCAGAAAAATAAAGTGAACAACTTTTGCCTCAGGGTCACATCGAAATTCTTTACAAAATTAAAAATAAAATTTTTAATTAAAAAAAATATTTTTTATGTTTTTATATTTTTTTTGCCTGGCCGGGCAAGTGGATCTGGGTCACTCTGGTAGCCTAGTATACATATAAGCAGGGTTACCTGACCGAACATTCGGGGGCCCCCGGGCTGGCCCCCAAACGTTCGGGCATTCAGGGTCCCGTTCGGGGGCCAAACACCTCTAGGTTCGGCCCCCGCCAAAACATATTTCGGGGCCTAAAAATACGTTGTTTTTTCTGAAATGTTTTTTTTGGGTTCTCTATGACGTAACCTACATGCCTATAAATTTTGAAGCCATTCTGCTAAGCCAAAAAAACATTAAAAATCGTCAAAGATGGGGGTGTCAAAATGTGCTCGCCCAGTCACTATTTTGTTTTTTTTCACTTTTAACTTTTTGTTTTCACTTTATTTCGAGGCCTAAACAACTTTATTATTTTTTGAAAACTTTTTAATAAGTTATTGATTATGTAAACTACATATCTGTAAATTTTCAGGGCATTTGTCAATGCTAAAAAATAATTAAAAATCGGCAAAGATAGCGGTATCGAAAAGGTGCTGGCACAGTCACTCATTTTAATTCTCTTTTTATTTTTTCTTATTTTTATGATTTTATCATAGTGTTTATTTTCTGTATTCGATTTTTAATTCAAATTTGGTAAAGAATTTGGATGTAGTGCCCAGACAAATGTTGTTTAGTTTATTTTTCTCCATAACATAGTTTTTTTTCGGAATT
>BFEA01000124.1:1304086-1328024 GCA_003427395.1 Chara braunii
GCGTGCATCTAGATGTGTATAAGAGACAGGAGAGAGAGAGAGAGAGAGAGAGAGAGAGAGAGAGAGAGAGAGAGAGAGAGAAGTCAGATGGCTACAATAACAACGGTTACGGTTTTGGCATATGAACCTCACCAACTTAAACGCGTTTCTGTCAAGATTGGGGGAACGAACGTGGAGAAGGCGAGGAGGAAGAAGGAGAAAGGTGGGAAGGGAGAGGACGATGGCTATGGCGGAGCCCAAAATAAAGCGGGAGAAAAGGGATCAAGTTGGGATGGAATTTATCTTAATTTCTGAACTCCGTCATGGAATTGAAAAAGCGGGTAGAAAGGGATTAAAAAAAGCTGCGAAAAAGGCATGGATAAAGCAGGGATGAGATTGCCGTAAGTGCTCTCCCCCTTCGTCCTCAACCTACCTTCTCAACCTTGCAATCATCGTCATGATCATGATCATGATCATGGCATCATCATCATAAAAATCATCACTTCTCCTCCTCTCTCTTTTTGTAATAATTTAATAAAAAATATGGACTCCATCTTTGTTTCTGTTAGTCAGTATATTATCCGCCTCCTTCCCACTTCTCCTCCTTCTCTACCTGCGCGTTCCCTCTTCCACGTCATCATCATCATCATCATCATCACTGACACTCGGCACCGTCATCTGACCCCCCTCATCGCCATTTCTAGTCCAGATTCCGCTACGCCCTCCTCCTCCTCCTCCTCCTCCTCTACGTTGCCTTGTAGACGCCACCATCAATCATCATCGTCGACAGCAATCGTCATCTTTATCTGACTTCCTCGTTCTCGCTCTTCATCCAATCAACTTCCTCCTCCTCCTGCGCTTTTTTTCAACATGATCGTCATCGTCGTCGTTATTACTTGCCCATTAATTAAGTTATCAATATGAATCTCGTCGAGCTTACCGCCTTTACTTAAGCATTCTGTTCATCTTGTGGAGGAGGGGAGAAGGGAGAAAGTAGGTCAGGAGGGTGGGGTATGGAGGTGCAGAGGTGGAGAACCAGGATCCAGTGGGATGGGGGAGGGAGAGAGGATAGAAGAGGAAGGGGAGAAGGGAGTAGGGAAGAGGAGGACGAAGGAGGGAAGAGGAGTGTGCGCTTCTTGAACCCTCGATTCTGTCGCTATCTTTCTCTCTCTCTCTCTCTCTCGTGTCAGTGTTTAAATACGTGTCTGATGGTGTCTTGTGGTGTCACTATACCAGAAGGGTCATCTTTGCCAAGATGCCAGGAGGCAGGAGGGGTATTTGCGTTAGAGATTTTTTTCAGGTGTGAAACGACGGGAGAAGGCGGTTGAGTTATTTTCTTGTCAGATGCATTTTCGTCATCGACAGGTGGGATTGACTGGTGCGAGGGGCCTGTCTGGCTGCGCTTTGTCCATGTGTATGACCGTATCTGGACGGGATTACGACCGAATACTCTTTTATTTTTCTTTCTCTTTTTCTCTCTGTCATCTACCTGTGCTGATCGAGTCACGGACTCTCATCATATATGCCGAACTTGTAGAAACTTAACGGCGAAGAAAACGGAATCTGGACGGCATTACGACCCTGTGTGTATAACTGTATCTGGACGGCATTACGACCGAATACACTTTTTCTTTTTCTCTTCTCTCTGTCATCTACTTGTGCTGATCGAGTCACGGACTCTCATCATAAATACCGAACTTGTGGAAACTTAACGGCGAAGAAAACGGAATCTGGACGGCATTACGACCCTGTGTATAACTGTATCTGGACGGCATTACGACCGAATACTCTTTTTCTTTTTCTCTTCTCTCTGTCATCTACCTGTGCTGATCGAGTCACGGACTCTCATCATATATGCCGAACTTGTAGAAACTTAACGGCGAAGAAAACGGAAAAGAAAACGGAAACGGAATCGCCCGACATCCGTTTGCTCAATCGGTATGGGCTATCGGTGGCTCGCTGTGAGAGCAGCAGGAGCAATAGCAGAGCAGCGGACTGGCTGTTTGTTTTTCTTTTACTGCTCAGTCTATGTTTTGTGTCCTGGCGTTTTTGTTCTTTTCTCCCCCCTCTCTCTGTAAGGTTCTCAACCCCGCCTCCCCCCCCCCTCCTTCATTCCCCTCCCTCCCTCCTTCCCTCATCCCTCGTCCGTGCGCGGTTTTTGCGCAGCCGATGGGTGCGCAAAAGGTACGCGCGAGGGGGAAAGGGAGAGGGGGGAGGGGGGAGGCCGGGGAGCGTCGTCGGCGGCGATCTATCTATTCTGATTACAGATTGGATAGTCAACTGCCACGTGGCAGTTTTGACTGTGTTGACACAACCCGTGGCATCTGGTCTGAAAACTGGCCCAAATACAGAGCGTTTTCTGGTGAGATTACCAAGGATGCCGGGGGTGTATCCTCAGTTTTGACTGTGTTGATGCAACCCGTCTTCACCCCAATAGAACGACCGGTCATTATAGGGGGGGCAGTTTTCTGGTGAGATTACCGGACGAGTGCATCTGGTCTGAAAACTGGCCCAAATACATGCACTGTTGAATTACAGACCGGTCATTATAGCTGTATTTGGGGCAGTTTTCAGACCTGCAACGATAATGACCGGACGATTGTATTCGGGTGAAGACCGGTAGGTAGGGAGAATTCACAGAATGAGAGCATGCCGTTTCTGCTGTGAGGGGTTCTGCCACGTGGCAGTTGGGTTTTTTTTTTTTTTTTTTTTTTTTGGGTAACTGAATGGGCAAAGGCGCAAGGTAGTGTGAGGTGAAATTGAGAGAAGAACATAGCTCTTTTTTTTTAAATAATAATAAAAAAAGAGGCAGAGGAGCGGGTGAGAGGAACGATTATCTACGCATGATGATTACTATAGGACATACTGGAATGAATCTGGGCGTTATTCCGCTCAGATTCGAATGATCTGTCTGTTTGTGAGATCTGCGGGCTGAGAAAAGACATGCACGCGAAGTGGTGGCGAGGTTGGCAAACCAGTGTGTTAGGGGATACTGCTCACACTAATAAGGACATTCAGATGAATCTGGGCGTTATTCCGCTCAGATACGTAAAGGCCACCTGTGAGTATGCCCTTCCTTACAGCGGATCGTGAGATCCGCGGCGGGAAAAGACATGCACGCTAAGTGGAGGCGAGGGGAGTGAACCAGTGTGTTAGGGGATACTACCACTCACATTAATAGGACATAATAATCGAATGAATCTGGATCTTATTCCGCTCAGATACATATTAAAAAAAAGGCCCAATTCCGAGTATGCCCTTACTGCGGATCGGAAGATCTGCGGCGGAGAGAGAAAAGGCATGCACGCTAAGTGGAGGCGAGGTTGGCAAACCAGTGTGTTAGGGAATGCTCCTCACACTAACAAGGACATATTCGGATGAATCTGGGCCTTATTCCGCTCAGATGCATTTGAAAAAAAAGGGCTAATTGCGAGTATGCCCTCACATCGGATCGTCAGATTGAAAAGTCCCTCAAGAGTGTCCACTGGGGGGTCTTATGAGACGGAGAAGCGCAGGCAGTAATCTCCCCTTAATGATAGTGATACAAACAGCCTACTTATGTCAATGACGAAGACGATGATGATGACGATGATATGATGATGATGATGATGATGATGATATGATGATGATGACGCTGATGAATTGCAGAGTGCGCTGTCAAGTGCCCTACAGTCTTCACCTGAATATAACGCCCAGTCGTTATAGCTGTATTTGGGGCACTTTTCAGTCCAGATGCAGCGATAAAATGACTGAGCGTTCTATTCGGGTGAATACGGTAGTACGTGGAATATTGAAGGGTTTAGTTTAGTTAGGAAGAGTGCTCATCTTGCCAGGAGGTCACCCATCCTTTGTAACACTCTTCATACCCAGCGGCGGCGCTTGGCTTCTCAGTTCGGATGAGATCGGCGCATTAAGAGAAGAAGAAGAGATGGCGTGTATACATCCAGAGAACGCTCGGGCATTATCGCTGCATCTGGACTGAAAAGTGCCCCAAATACAGCTATAACGACTGGAGGTCACCCATCCTTGTACTCTTCCGGACTTCCCCCGAACACAACGCACCCTCATTATGACCGCATCCAACGGGAAAGATGGTGTGTATACCTCCAGATTCAGGGTGCGTTATGTTCGGGGGAAGATGGGTAGTCCGACCCAACGCCCAACGGCGCTTGGGTTCCGAGTGCGGTTGGGATCGAGCGCATTAGGAGGTCACCCATCATGGAGCTGCTCGTCTTTGGAGTGGATGGGTGATTTGTGTTCTTGGGTGATTGATTGATTGATTGATTGATTGGGTGGGAGGGTGACAGCGTGGACGACGTAAACTGCCCCCATCATAGAGCTGCTCGTCTCTGGATTGGATGGGGTGCCGCAATGCGCACGGGTGATGGGTGATTTGGGTTCTTGGGTGATTGATTGATTGATGGGTGATTTGGGTTCTTGGGTGATTGATTGATTGATTGGGTGGGTGACAGCATGTACGACGTAAACAACTGCCAAGCCTGTGTGACAATATTGTATTGGGCCTATTAGGCCTATATTTAACCCCCAAACCCCCCCCCGCCCCAAAAAAATAAAAATAAAAAATAAAAAAAATAATGATGAAATTTGGGGGTTGGACCCACCCCGAGGGTGGGTAGGAGGAGCCTTAACCGTATACCTGTGTGTTTCATACAGTCCGTTAGATGATTCCCTCGTCATCTTCGCGGGTGATGTGCTAACCTTTCTATCGGCAGTTTCCCAACCGGTCATTGTGTCTATATAGAGAGTAGGTGAAGCGATTTACCCTTCTTCACCCGCGAATACAATGTTCGATCCTTATTGCTGGTATTTAGACGGAAAGATACCCCAAATACAGCTATAATCACCGTACGTTGTATTCGGGGGAAGAAGGGTAGTTTAGTTGCTGCTGAGGGTGCTGCTGGGTTTCGAACGCAGGCAGGCCGCTTAGCAGGCAGGCAGGCAGGCTACTACGGTCTTCCCTGGAACACAGCGCACCCTCATAATAATGATGACTTCACCGGCCTGAAGGAGGGCTCATCATCAGGGTAACCGGCGTTCAAACCCAAACCCAGCAGCACCGTCAGCAAGTAAACTACCCATCATCATCAGGGTGCGTTGTGTTGTGTGTGTGTGTGTGGGTGGGGGGGTGGGGGCGAGACGGCAGTTGGGCCAGGACATAGTTCAGGTTGTTTTTGGTTGTTTTTGTCCTATCTGCTATCGAACAACATTGTGCCCGCTCTTATTGCCTGCGCTTATTTCCCGCGCTTATATCTCGCGCTTATTTCCTTTCCCGCGCTTGTTTTTTTTTGCGGTCGCGCTTATTTCCCGAGCTTATTGCCTGTGCTTATTGCCAGAGCTTCCGCGCTTGTTTTCGCGTTCACGCTTGTTTCGCCGCGAGTGCGGTCCTAATTGATGTAATCTATTTGACTATATATATTTGCCATGCAGTGAAGAAAACGGGCTACGACAAGCGTAAGCGATCGTCGAATGGTAGAGACAAGGACGGCACCCCCCTCCGGGGGGCGGGGGGCGCGGGAGTGTGTAGGGGAATTAGAGCGAAGGATCTCAGAGCTGACCACAGTGGCAATCCATCATAAGAAGTAACGAGTAGGAAGAAGGGGAGAAGAGGAGTTTGCACGAATGAGGGAGGGAGGGAGCGATGGGGAAGAGGAGGGAGGGAGGGAGCGATGGGGGAGAGGAGGATGATAGGGAGAGGGGATAGGGTGGTGCTGGCGAAGAGGAGCGTGATGATATGGTGTGGTTGGTGGAAGCGATGATTTTTCGATGATGATGATGAGGAGGACGATGACGATGATTGAATGATTGAATAATGAACGACGGATGATGATCATAAGGACAGTTACGCGAACGATGATGATGAGCAGGGAGAGAGCAGCAGGAGAAGACGATAGGAGTGATGATGAAAGGGGGGTATGGTGATGGAGAATAGTATCGTGATGGTATGATGATGGAGATGATGATGATGATGATGATGATGACGATGTTAATTATGATTGTGACGTTGGTGATGATGACGATGATGATGATGATGATGGTGATGATGATAATTACGACGATGATGATGGTGATGAGGACAGCTAGATGAATGACGATGATAAAGACGAGGGTGAGAGCAGCAGGAAAAAAATGCTGGACATTATGAGGATGATGGGGGGTGGGGTGGTGCTGAGGAGCACAGCGTGATGATATGATGATTGCTGGCAGTGGTAATCGATGATGATGATGATGATGAGTACGACAAGTAGGGGGGGGGACGAAGATGATGAGGAAGAGGGTAAGAGCGGCAGGAGAGTGATGGAGAGGAGGACGATGGGGGTCCGGGTGATGCTGACGAAGAGGAGCGTGATGATATAATGGTTGACGTCAATGATAATTGATGACGATGATGAGTCGGATACTACCGTCTTCCACCGAATAGAACGCTTGGTAATTATCCCTGAATCTGGACTGGAAACTAGCCCAAATACGGCTGTAATGACCGGGCGTATATTCCGGTGAAGACGGTAGGGGGACGAAGCTGACGATGAAGAGGGGGAGAGCGGCCAGAGTGATGGAGAGAGGAGCACGATGAGGGGTGTGGTGGTGGTGTGAAGGAGCGTGATGAAATGACGATCGATGACAATGATGATCAATGATGATCGATGTTGATCGATGTTGATTGAGTGATTGAGGATGATCGGTGATGATTGATGATTATGATTATGATGATGATGATGATTGATTGATTGTGGATGATTGATTGATGACGAGGATGATTGATTGAGGATGATGAGGATGATTGATTGAGGATGATGAGGATGATTGATTGAGGATGATGAGGATGATTGGTTGAGGATGACGAGGATGATTGATTGAGGATGATGGGGATGATTGATTGAGGATGATGAGAATGATTGATTGAGGATGACTGATTGATGATGACGTGGACGAAGGAGAGAACAGCAGGGATGACGGTGAATAATGATATGAAGAAAGTGATGATACGGAGAAGTAGTATGAGAAAAGTGACGAGGATGCCGATTAGGCTAATACCATCTTTACCCGAATTGAGCGCCCGGTCATTATTGCTGCATCTGGATTGAAAGTTGGCCTACCCCGAGGTGGCGGGGACGAGCGGATGGTTGTGTGGTTGTTATTGTCGTTTTTTTATTACTAATTTAATCTAAATCTATTTACTTATATATTATTTTGTTATACAATTTATACTAGTATGATTTATTTTATCATCGTGATGACGGTTATGATGGTTATGATGAGATGAGGAGGAAGAGGAAGGTGGGAAATGCCTGACGCAGGGAAGACAATACTGAAGCATCTGCATTTCGGGCAACTTCCAGTCTTGGTACAGCCAGCGAAAATGACTGGGCGTTCTTTTTTTTTTTTTTTTTTTTTTTTTTTTAATGACCGGGCGTTCTATTCGGGGGAAGACGGGACTTTTTCTTTTTCTTCCACTCTCCCAGGATTGTGATTCAAAATTCAGTTAACAAAAAAAAAAAGGGAACCAAAAAAACAATAAAAGGAGGAGCGGGAATTGTTTCCTGCCGTTAGTCCAATCCAAACAGGTCATTATTATCCAAGCTGTATCTAGTGTGCAAATTGGACCAAATACGGCTTTAATGAAAAGAGCGGGAATTGTATCCGGGGCTGCGAACTGTTTCCTGCCGTTAGTCAAATCCAAACAGGTCGTTATTATCCAAGCTGTATCTAGTGTGCAAATTGGACCAAATACGACTATAATGACTGGGCGTTCTATTTGGGCGAAGAAGGTAAAGGGTGAAAAAAAACAAGAACAACAAGAACAGCAGAGCAAGAACTGCATCCATCTTTTTATGGGGAAAAAAAAAAAAAAAAAGAACAGGGAAGGCCAGACAGGACACCATCGTTAACTCTTACCCATCGTTTACCCTCTTCACCCGAATTGAACGCCTGGTCATTTTTACAGCCGTATTTGGTCCGATTTGCACACTAGATACACACAGGGGCGATACTGACCGGGCGTTCGTTTCGGTTGAAGACGGTAAGTTCAATGAAACGGTAGACGAAAAGAAGAGAGCGGGAACTGCACAAGTCCACCGTCATGCACCGTTTTCCACCGTTTAGTCTATAAGTAGTAAACGGTAAACAAGAAGATAATAGTGGGAACGACTGCAGGAGTCCATCCATACAGTCCTGAACCGGTACCCACCGATAGTCCCATCGAGACGATAAACGAGGAAAGAAGTGTGGGAAAAAACTGCATCACAACTCCAGCATCAGGGAACTGTTCTGTTTGCGCCGTTAGTCACCGTTAGTCTATATCTATAAGTAGCAAACGGTAGACAAGACGAGCAGAGAGCGGGAACGACTGCAGTAACGAACTGTTTCCCACCGTTAGTTCTCTTCGAGTAAACGGTAAACAAGAAGAGACAGCGTTTAGCACCACTTTCATCGTTGAAAAACAACCCTAAACCCTTTGAACCTGGACCTCTCTCACCGTTACTGATGGGTTGGGGAAAGCCTGCGGCAACTGCCCAAGTCCACTCACCATCACGAACTGTTTCCCGCCGTCAGTCCAAGTTCAGTAACGGCGACCATTAGCAAGTAATGGCGACCGTTAGCACTGATGGGGAAAACAACCGTGCCTGCGGCAGCAAGTGCGCAAATCCACTCACCATCACGAACTGTTTCCCACCGTTTAGTCTAAGTTAAGTAAACGGTGAGTCCTTCCGGACGTCCGTTAAAATTGGAACGATAACAGCCTGCGGCAACTGCCCAAGTCCACCCACCATCACGACTGTTTCCCGCCGTCAGTCCAAGTTCAGTAACGGCGACCATTAGCAAGTAATGGCGCCCGTTAGCACTGATGGGGAAAGAACCGTGCCTGCGGCAGCAAGTGCGCAAATCCACTCACCATCACGAACTGTTTCCCACCGTTTAGTCCGAGTTAAGTAAACGGTGAGTCCTTCCGGACGTCCGTTAAAATTGGAACGATACAGAGAATGGAGGTTTTTTTTTTTTTTTTTTTTTTTTTTTTTTTTTTGAGAGAGAGAGAGAGAGAGAGAGAGAGAGAGAAGATTAGCATAGCCCCTGCACATGGATGACACGCACGCATAAATAGAGAAAAAAAAGGGTCCAAAATTTTCGCTGGTGAATAGTATACTTCTTGCCTTTGTTTGCTTCACATGATGCAGGGAAAAAAAAAAAAAAAAAAGTGAATGGTGACTGACTGTTGTCACGAACTGTTTCCCACAGTCAGTCTAAGGGCCAGATCCCACTGGCAAAGAGGACTGGAAGAAGTGTCTGAATCTGGACGTGTTCCACGCAGAGGTGCAGAAAAGCAGATCAATCACAGAATTTTGCACCTGTCTACAAACATGTCTACATTCAGACACTTACTACAATCCTCTTTGCCAGTGGGATCTCGCCCTAAGTTGAACCACCAGTACCTTTCCCAGGCCAAAAAAAAATCGCCCGCCGGTTAAAACGGAGGCCGGCGCCGGGCACCGACGCCCAGATGCACATCCCAAATGCTGCGGTGCGCAGGGCCCACGACCGACATATGGGAAAGGTACTGGTGGCTTAAGTAGACTGTGACCGTGAGTACTGATGGGGTAAGACTATTCCTGTGCGAACTGCATAAATCCACTCACCATCACGAACTGCTTCCCACCGTTAGTCTAAGTTAAGTAAATGGTGACCGTTAGTAAGCAAAAAGTAAAAAAAAAAAGAAAAAGAAGAAGAAGAAGAGGGGGAGCTACACCATCATGAACTGTTTCCCACTTCAAGAAGGCGGCTGCTTTTTTCATTCCAACTCCGACATCGAAACTAGGCGGATTACATATCAGAGAGAGATAAATGTCTAGAAATTTATAATAACTGTTTCCCACTTCAAGAAGGCGGCTGCTTTTTTCATTCCAACTCCGACATCGAAACTAGGCGGATTACATATCAGAGAGAGATGAATGTCTAGAAATTTATAATTAGCAGATGAAGGATTGCAAGGAAGATGAGCAATAGCGAACTTCAGCAATCAAACAGTATCATACACATGTGACCAGATGGTCGTGACCTTGAACCAAAAGCAGAATTGCATTACGAGTTTCACCAAATAAGAGCACATCAGAAGCTCATAATTGACAATGCTGGAAAAGTCTCATCATCATCAACGAAGAACCAATGTTGATATCCTATCTGGCACTCGGCGCCCAGACTACGAATGGCAGATCCTATCTAGCCTAGACTACAATGCCGCTGATGACGTCAACAGATTCCCAAGTACGAGCAGACCTCGGCCAATGCCGCACGCGTCAAGCACCAGGTACGTCTCTCGTATCACTCACAACCTCGTTCCCCAACTCGCAGATGCCACTTGCACCCAAGGACCACCATGTGCCCCATCTAGCATGCAGCAGCGCAGCTCGGCTATGGCTGCCTGCTCCTTCCAGCTCGCCCGTGAGCGCGTGAGCCTGGCAGGCGATAGCGCAGCAGCGCTTGCGCACAAAGCAGCCAGTGCCCAAATGTCCAATGCGTGGGCAGGCCTTTCCCTAAATCGAAGTGGCCTGCTGCTGCGTGCTGTGCTGCGGTACTGGGCCCCGGTCCAAAAGTTTCCGGTAGGCCCAGGGAGGCTGAGCCTTAGTCCGAAAGAAACAGGACCAGGGCCTGAGGCGGTTACCAGCACCCAACTGCCCTCAGCCTTTGTTCGGTCCACTTTGTGTATCCGGCCCAGGGCCTGCCTTAGTTACATGCAATGAAAGGCAGCCTGGTCCTGGGTGCTTCCAACCGACTGGCGCTGCGCAACTGCTTGAATTTCCCCAGTTGCGGGGTGACCCTGAAATGCCCTGTAGGGCCTCGGTCGTGCCTGCCTTCACTTAGGGCGGCCGACTGTGTGCAAATTGGGCCCTGTAGGGCATATCGAGGCCCTATGCCTCGCATTCCCTCCTCCATACTTCGACAGTCCTCTGAGAAGTTCAATCTTCGATAATCTGGCGTTTTCCTTTCTGCAGAGACTTCTCGTAGAGAGCGACAACCTGTGGAGCGGTCTGCATCAGCTCCTCCCGTGTGAACCATCTATCCTCCTTTGGATCAGTGTGATGTCTGAACCGAACCCGGTACTGCAGCTTCGGTTTCGGAGGACGTCCTCTGCCTGTCGGTCTTGGAACTGGCATCTCCCTGTGATCAACAATGTCGTCGATGTCGACCTCTCCATCCCTTGGTGGGGGCAGCATAGAGTGACGAGAGGGAAACTGGTCAGTTTCCTTGAATGGTGCAAGCTTGGAGGCGTGAAAGACAGGATAAGTGCGGAGATGACCAGGGATTCGAATAACATAGGATGGCCCATCCGGATCTTCCCCAACAACATTTAGAACTTCCCATGGTCCAAAGTATTGTGGCATGAGCTTACGGGAGATCCCGTGCTCCTGTCCCAGTTCTGAGGATTTTACCCAGACTCTGTCCCCTTTGTGAAATGTAGAAGGGCGGCGGTGTTTGTTCTCAGATTCTATCATTGCCGCCTGTGCCTTGTGCATCTGTTCTACTGCCTGCTGCATCAGTTGTTCATAGTGATAGGCAAACTCAAGGGTGCCGGGTGCAGCAGTTGACTGATTGTCAGGTGGCAGAAAGTCTAGGGGCAGTCTGGGCTTGAAAGTCAGTAGCAGACTATTAGGACTTACTCCAGTTGCGCTGTGCACAGCATTGTTATACAGGCTGGTGATGAGAGCATGTTTCTCATCCCAGTCCACCTGATTGGGCTTGATGTAATGCCGCAACAGGTGTTGTACAGCGCGGTTAGGCTGCTTTGCTTGGCCATTGGCCTCGGGATGGTTCCCAGAAGTCATCTGCAGCTGTTTCCCCTGTTCTGCAGCTGTCACTAACAATAGACTTTGGGAGCCCAAAGTCTCTGACCCAGTTCTCTTTGAAGAGTTTAATCGCGTACTCGGTCTTCGATGTCTCCGATATTGACACTAACCTAGTGTACTTACTAAACCTATCCACGATAACAAAGATGTGTCTCATTCCACTCTTGCTGGTGACCAGCGTGTCCATGAAGTCCATAGACAGGCTCTCATCGGGCCTTTTCGGAATCGAAAGGGGCTTGAGGAGCCCAAGAGGGGCTTGTGTATGGGGCTTGTCTCTCTGACAGACCTGACAAGTCTCCACGTACAGCTTGGCATCTCTCATCATCGTGGGCCGCCAGAACCGTTGCAGCAGATTGGCTGCAGTCTTCTTGAAGCCAAAATGTTCGGTGGCATCATGACACTCGCCTAAAAATAAACTACGCAAAGACTCCCTATCTGGCACACGCAGACGTTTATTCCCTGCCTTCTCAAGGAACAAAAGTCCGTTGACCAACTCAAACTCGGCAGAAGTCACTTTGTCCTTCGCCTCGAGTCTGCGTATGATCTCAGACATAAACCAGTCCTCGCGATAGGCTTCCACCATAGAGCGAGTAACATCTTCGTAAGCCCAAACTCAGTGTTCAGCGCACCAGAGAAATCTGGTCTACGCGACAGCGCATCAACAACCTTGTTGTACTCGCCCTTGATGTACAGGGGTTCAAAGTCATATTGGTCTATGACTTCAATCCAACGCTTCAGAGCATCAGAGAGCACAGGATGGGTTCTCATCCACTTCAGGGTCTGGTGATCAGTCCTGACGTAGAAGAACCTCCCAAGGAGATAGTGCCTGCAATGGGTGAGCGCCTTGTAGATCGCATAGAGTTCCTTCTCATAGGTGGACTTAGCCAACTTCTGAGAGGGCATCTTTTTGGACATGTACTCTACCGGCCTCAACTTCTTCCCCTCCTGCTGCGCAAGTACGACCCCTATGCCGTATTGGCTAGCATCCGTAGTTACTACGAAAGGTTTGTCGGGATCAGGAAGTTTCAAGACCTCATGGTGTGTCAACGCGTGCTCCAGTTGTCTGAAAGCAGCCTCACACCTGTCTGTCCACTCCCGTGGGGTGTCAAGGCGAGTCAAGTCCGTCAAAGGGCAGCCACTATGCTGTAAGTCTAAACAAAATTGCGGTAGTAGCCAGTCATCCCTAAGAAGGACCTCATCTCAGTCACAGACTGAGGACGCGGCCAGTCACGAATGCTGGCCACCTTCGCGTCATCGGGCTTCAATCCCTCCGCAAAAATCTCATGACCCAAGTACAAGACACGGGTGCGGCCAAACTCGCACTTCTCACCGTTGATCTTGAACTTGTGCTTTCGAAGAAGACTAAGGACTTTGTCCAAGTGCGCAACGTGCTCCTCGACAGTCTTACTAAAAATAAGTATGTTATCGAGGTACACGATGACAAACTTATCCAAGTAGTCATGAAATATCCGATTCATAGCATGCTGAAAGGTGCTAGGAGCATTGCAAAGGCCGAAAGGCATCACCACAAACTCGTACAGACCGTACCTGGTCTGAAATGCGGTCTTGTGTTGATCCTCGGGCCGGATTGCAGTCTGATGGTACCCGGACTTCAGATCTATCTTACTGAAGTACCGACACCCTTGCACTTTATCTAGCAAGTCATCGATGCGCGGTAGGGGCTCTCTGTTCTTGACAGTGATGGCATTGAGGCCCCTATAGTCAATGCACATCCTCAGTGTTCCTTCTTTGGTACGAATAGGACTGGCGATCCATAAGGAGAAACACTCGGTCGGATCCAACCCTTCTCTACGAGTTCCTTGAGTTGCCGGTGAAGCTCACCAAGCTCGCCTGGAGACATCCGATAGATCCTACCCTTCGGAATACTAGACCCTGGGATAATCTCTATCGCATGGACGACCTCCCTCTCAACAACCCCTGTAGGCTCTTCAAATAGATCAGGGTACTTGGTAACTACTCCCTCTATCTCCGGCGACATTTTCACCGGCTCGCCTGCTGTAGAGACATAGACTAGATACATACCCGCCTCCGGATTTTGCTTATAATAGTTATAGAACGCGGCTGCACACATGCATCCGTGGGACTCAATCAGACTACTAGCTTTAAACTTACGTAATCTGGCGGTCCCCCCAGCTGGCACGCGATGTCGCAATCCCCTCCCGCGTACGGGAAACAATACTCAACATCCTGGAGGTAGTCGTTGAGTACCATGCGCTGTTTGTTGGCACAGGTCGACTACACAGGTCGACTCAGGTGCTGCACTCTCCCCTGTAAGCGCAGCCTCTCAACGCACGCGCGGCCAATGAAGTTCCTAGTCGAGCAAGTGTCATAATAGGCCCCGGCCTTACGACCGCCGATGAGTACCTCGCCGACGAACATCTCTCGCTTAGGGGCTTTGGCCAATGTCGTCCAAGAAGCTAGTGGGTCTGATCTAGACCACTCCTCCTCTAGCCCCTCTAAGGATCCAAACACATTCATCGAACGGAGTCTCGATGGGTCAGAATGTGTTTGCGGGACAACTATGGAGTCAGTAGCTTGGGCCATCTCTCGAGATGGTGAGGGTGTGTCCACCACCTCGACCCTAGCAGGATCAGTTACCATTCCTACTGGTCGGACGCGTTTCCCAGAGCAGTGCCAAAACTGCTGGCCACATTGCTACCAACGGAAGCGGAGGACCCCAACGCCTGCCCCATCGTAGGCGGGATCTTTTCGGTCACCTTCTTATTGCGGCACTTGAATTGGTTGTGGCCATATTGGCCACAACGAATATAGGCCTGCCTGGTGTACCTGTCTCTCCACACGTCGTCAGCGAGACCCGCTTTCTCCCATGGGGGAGCATTGGGGTCAACTTGACTCCTTGACCGGGAACCTCCGCGGCATCCACCGGTCGCCTTACCTTTTTGAGCTACGTCAGCGACAACTCCACCCCCTGAAGCTTCTACGCTGCCGGCCTCTGAACCCACTCTTGACTGGAAGTCGTCCAATTCGATGGTGGAACCATCGTTGTCGATGAACATGATGCGTCCCTTCGCTTTCCAGTTGGGAGGCAGTGACTTTTTCCTGTCGTTTGTCGTAGGTGTTTGACCATGCCCTATCTTTGCCTCAAGGTCTACGGCCTTCTTTCTAAACGAGGGAAAGTTGTGCATATTGATGTTGGCCTCACTTGCCAACTGATTCCTGAGAGGCATTGGAAAGCATCTCAGGTAGGAGGTGAGTAGGACCTGGGGGTCATAGCGCACCCCAGGGACACAGATCAGACGCTCTACAACGTCAGTGGCCTCCCTTACTGACGTAAACTGCCTCGTGTGCAGTGTCAGGATTGCGTTAGTAGCCTTTTGGGCCTCCTGTGGATCATGCCACCTATCTTCCACCAACTTGAGGAAGTCATCCAATTTTTGGGTGACCGCCCAAGCGTGAAAGTCGTGACCGTACCTCTGTAGTTGCACTAAACCACTCAACCATCGTGCCACACTCCCCTCTAAATAGGAGGCAGCCACAAGCACTTCCTCGTGTGGCAAGGTAAGTTTGTACTTGACATAGACTGACATTGCCCTCAACCAAGTGTCGAGGTCTTCGCCCCTCTAATCCCCTGTAAAGGGTTTAGGAGCGGCGATGGCCATCTTTGGTACCCACTGACTTTGTCCCTGTACCTGCACCATTCCGGACTATGGACCCTGTGGTGCAGGTTGCTGCACTATCTGCTGGGGCTGTGAACCCTGCAGCTGTGCAGGCTGCGAGACAGCAGGCTGCCTGCTTACGGCAACCTGAGGCGGTGGTTGGGAGAACACTGTCTGTACAGGAATCTGCACACTGGGACCTGCTGAGAACCCACCTGTTAAAGGCATACCCAGGGAAACGGGTTGTATCGATGCTGGAGCACTTTATGGGGATACCCCAGTCACCGGTGGGACTACATCAAAAGCAGAATTGCATCACGAGTTTCACCAAATAAGAGCACACCTAAAGCTCATGATTGACAATGCTGGAAAAGTCTCATCATCATCAACGAAGAACCAATGTTGATATCCTATCTAGCGCTCGGCGCCCAGACTACGAATGGCAGATCCTATCTAGCCTAGACTACAATGCCGCTGATGACGTCAACAGATTCCCAAGTACGAGCAGACCTCGGCCAATGCCGCACGCGTCAAGCACCAGGTACGTCCCTCGTATCACTCACAACCTCGTTCCCCAACTCGTAGATGCCACTTGCACCCAAGGACCACCATGCGCCCCATCCAGCAGCTCGGCTATGGCTGCCTGCTCCTTCCAGCTCGCCCGTGAGCGCGTGAGCCTGGCAGGCGATAGCGCAGCAGTGCTTGCGCACAAAGCAGCCAGTGCCCGAATGTCCAATGCGTGGGCACGCCCTTCCCTATATCGAAGTGGCCTGCTGCTGCGTGGTGTGCTGCGGTACTGGGCCCCGGTCTAGAAGCTTCCGGTAGGCCCAGGGAGGCTGAGCCTCAGTCCAAAGGAAACAGGCCCAGGGCCTGAGGCGGTTACCAGCACCCAACTGCCCTCAGCCTTTGTTCGGCACTTTGTGTATCCGGCCCAGGGCCTGCCTTAGTTACATGCAATGAAAGGCAGCCTGGGCATGGGTGCTTCCAACCGACTGGCGCTGCGCAACTGCTTGAATTTCCCCAGTTGCGGGGGGACCCTGAAATGCCCTGTAGGGCCTCGGTCATGCCTGCCTTCACTTAGGGCGGCCGGCTGTGTGAAAATTGGGCCCTGTAGGGCATATCGAGGTCCATTTTGTGTTTCGGTCTTTCGAAATTGCACGCGACCGACACATGGGAAAGGTACTGGTGGTTTAAATCACATGTACCCAAGGGACCTTTGGCCCCCTCTGGGGAGGCTGTGGCGCAAATGCACATGGACCCGCGTGGCGGACCGACCTTAGAGTGGTTCGATCAGTTGAACGATGGTATCTCATGGTTGTCCTGGTCGTAGCCCTTTTTTTTTTGTTTTTTTGAAGTAATGGAACATGTGATGAGGACCATGAGGTGAGTTCGGATTTATTTGGCTGAATGATAGAGGTTGGGATCCGGACTTCATCACCGCTGTTGTTGAACTCGAATGGTGGATGAATCAGGGCATATACTTACACGAGCACTGTCTTGGATGTATCTGACCGCAATTAAGTCTCGGCTTGGATGCATCTGACCGCAATGACTGGCCGAAAAACTAGTAGGAAAGTCGTGGTGTGAATATGCCCTCATTCATGACCTGTGTTTAAATTTAGTTCTTTTTCTAAAAACGGTGCCCGAGGTATTATTGTTTGTCCTTCGGCACCTTTTTCGGAGCTTAACACCTGGCCACCGATTTGCATGACTCTCCCTTCCATCAAGCACACAGAGAGGAGGAGAAGGAAGACCAAGGAGGAAGAAGGAAGGAGGAAGGAGGAAAAAGGAAGGAGGAACGAGGAAGAAGGAAGGAGGAAGAAGGAAGGAGGAAAAAGAAGGCAGAAGAAAGAAGAAGAAGGCAGAAGCAGGAAGAAGAAGTACGAGGAAGAAAGAAGAGAGAAGAATATGGAGAAGGAAGAAGGAAGAAGAAAGAAGCCGAAGGAGGAGGAAGAAGGGAGAACAAGAAAAAAGGTAGAGGAAAGAAGAAGAGAGAAAGATCAAAAGAAGAAGAAGAAGAAGAAGAAGAAGAAGAAGAAGAAGAAGAAGAAGAAGAGGAAAATGAGGAAGGAGGAGGAGGGAGGAGGAAGAATGAGGATGGAGGAGGCAGAATGAGGATGGAAGAGGACGATGAAGAAGAGAGGCAAGTAGGAAGAAGAAGGACGAGGAGAAAGAAAATGAGAAAGAAGGAGAAGGAAGAAGATGAAGAATAGGGAGAAGAAGACGGGGAAGAAGGAAGAAGAAGAGAGAGGATGGAGGAGGAAGAAGAGGAAAAAGAGGAAAAAGACTAGACGTGGCAAGGCACGAAGCAACGTCTTCTCTGTCTATCCATTGAGTCGTTGGTTCGAATCCAACCTAGGGAGCTGTTCTGTGTTCAAAATCTTATACGGTCGACCAACATTCTATTCTAATCTAATTTAATTAGATTAGAGGCATTGTACAAGCGCTTTGTTGCTTGCCTCTCTACTCTACTTGTGAAGCAGCCCGCGACCTCTTACGGGCACATCAACAAAACGAGAACATACAGTACAAAATGAAAACGAGAAAGGATGAAGAAGTAAGAGGAGGAAGAAGATGGAGATGAAGAAGAGGAAGGAAGAAGAAGAAGAAGAAAAAGGTGAAGAAGAAAAAGATGGTGAAGAAGAAGAACGGAGGATGATGATAATAGCGACAAGGATGATGATGGCAGGCCACAGTTTTCCCTTTCTGCGCTTGGTGTGTGCCCAAGTGCACTACTTCATCTAGGGAAGAATACGAACAAGGGCAAGAACAAAACGAGCGTAGTAGGTTTCTGACTGGAAAAAAAGAGAAGAACTTCTCAGACATCGTCTTCTGGGTACTGTTTAAGGAGGTGATTAAGGGGCGTGCGCGCGCGCGCGCGCGCGCGCGCGAGAGAGAGAGAGAGAGAGAGAGAGAGAGAGAGAGAGAGAGAGAGAGAGAGAGAGAGAGAGAGAGAGNGCGCGCGCGCGCGCGCGCGCGCGCGAGAGAGAGAGAGAGAGAGAGAGAGAGAGAGAGAGAGAGAGAGAGAGAGAGAGAGAGAGAGAGAGAGAGGAGGGTTTAATCACCTTTGCCTCCTGTGTAATTGGGCCAACCCCTGCAGATTATCGTTGTCCCCTGAATAGACTGCATGGTGATTACAGTGATTCTCACTGTATCTAGACCGAACGTTGCTCCAAATACAGCTATATTGACCGTACATTCTATGTGGGGAAGACAGTGGCAAGTAGGAAGACAGCCTTTCAGCTTTTTTCTGAAGGTAGTATTAGGACTGACTCAAGCAATACTACCTGCAGAATCAGGCCAACCCCAGCGGAGACATTACCACACAGAAACACTTGCGATTGCTGCTAGATTGTCGACCCAATGGGTTTTCAATCCGCTGGACCAACTGAAAAACGAAGCTGACCAATGTGCATAGCACAGTCGATACACCCCTCCTGAGTTGTTGAATTACAGAGCCAAGTTTGAATCCAGATCCAACCAGATGAACAGAAGAAAATAGCTATGAATTGCATGGGGCCCGTTCAATGATGATTATCTCAAGGCTGTTGCCCTTTTCAAAACCAGAAAAAAGTAAAAAGAAAAAAGACACAAAGAAAAAAGAAAAAAGAACAAAGAAACAAAGAAAAAAAAAAGAAAAAAGAAAAAAGAAAAAGGGCAAGCCAAGGCGGTCGTAGAAGGTATAGTTATTGTGGTTTAAGAGGGGGGAGGAGTAAGGCTACCCCTCCTGAAAAGTTTGGCGAACCCCTGCAGACAGGAAAATGGGACTCCTGTGATAGATGGATTGTCGTTCCGGCAGACAAAATGAAAAAGAGGGGTGGTCGGGGAAAGAGAGAGAAAAAAAAAACAGGAAGGAAGGGGTCATTGTGGCTTAAACTGTCGCCCGTTTCTTTTGTTGCTGGGCGCCGAGCCTGACCTGGTATCTGAACCGGACCTGGCGGGGGACAGTTTTCTATGCTCCTGGGGTGAACCTTTGCCGGGCCTGCTTTTTTCCGCGAGCCTGGATGGAGCCTCCTACTTCTTACCAACCAACTGGGATTTTTCTTGGTTGCTCAGCAGGACTGGTGGTTTAAGAGGAGGAAGACACAAGTCTCTTCACTACCGTCTTCAACTGAATAGAACGCCCGGTCATTATAGCCATAATTGGTGCAATTTTCAGTCCAGATACAGCTATAATGATCGGATGTTCTTTTTTTTTTTTTTTTTATTATTATTAACAGAACCTTACGGTTCCGGCTCCTTTTCCATTCTGGGGAGCATCAGTCCGGTTCCTATTCCACCGGCAAGTCAAGCAGACTTACAATGAGAACTCACACACGCACCTCCCCCTTATGGTGTGCCGACAGTCAAGTAGCTGAGAGGAACAAGCTAGCCCGACCTATCCTTGCAGAAATGACCGGATGTTCTATTCGGGTGAAGACGCGAGTTCATGGCTGTTACTTTTTCCTTGGCACATTTCTTTTCTATTCTTTTATCAGGGTCTGTGGTTCTTATCAGTCCATAACAACCAATCAGAGCATGCCACGTGGCAAAAAACTGCTGGCTTCGGACAAAGATATTGTTTGGTCGAAGCTCCAGATGCGCCCCCTCCACCCCTCCTTACCACGGTGAACAGACTCGTGCATTCACTGTTGCCTGTATTTGGATGCTGTAGCATGCACAACAGCGTAGCACCTTCTAGTGTGTGTAACAGTGGTGGTCCTTTTGTTGGGGTGCAAGTAATCAATGCAAAAATCCGACCGCTGCCCGCTGTGCTAAGAGAGGGGTTTTTATGATTTTTACACTGTGAATTGTTGTTGGCTGTTAATGCGCACAAATGCATTCCGATTAGTCCACGGCCGCAGAGTAACCTTGAGCGGTATCCGTGCAACCGGTCACTGTAAGAGCGCAGCGATGCACCGCTGCACAATTGTGACCGGAACGTGACTGCAGACCTTTTCAGACCAGCAGCATATGCACTGCGAATTGTGACCATGAACGCGCACAGATGCATGCATTGCGAATAGTAACCATGAACGCGCACAGATGCATTCCGGATAGTCCACAACTAGAGGGCTTATGTTTGCTGCACAATCATGACAGGAATGGTTCTGCAGATCTTTTCAGACCAGCAGCATATGCATTGTGAATAGTAACTATGAATGTGCACAGATGCATTCCGGATAGTCCACAATCAGAGTGCTAACGATGTTCGAGTTTCAGCCATCGGCATAGTCACTGTGAGAGCACAGTGACGAACTGGCACACAATTGCAACGGAAATGTGGCTGTCAAATTTGCCAGATATCAGCAACATATGCATTGTGAACAGTACCTATGAATGTGCGCAGATGCATTCCAAGATAGCCCAGTGTTAATGTCGAGTGACATCCACACAATTGGTCGACGGCCACCCCAAGAACACAGTGACGAACTGGCACATAATTGCAACCAAAATGTGGCTGCAAATCTTGTCGGACGTCAACAGTATTTGTTGGTGTGTGATTGTTTGGTGTGATTGTTTAGAGTTCCGGACGTTGAGAATCTTGGGCCTTACAAAAGAGACTGATGAAATACAAAGAAATCAGAAAAAAAAAGAAAAAGAAAAGAAAAAAGAAAAAAAAAGAAAGACAGGATGTTGCCACTGCTTCCTTTCGTCTTATTTCTGTGTTTTTGGTTTCTTTTCTTTTGCATACACGTTCTTAGTCGATAGCTGTGCGAGAATACATGGTATGCAGAAAAAACTTCAAAGCAAAAAGAGCTAGGCTACCAGAGTGGCCCGGGACCCCACTTGCCTACCAGACGTGTGTGTGTGTGTGTGTGTGTGTGTGTGTGTGTGTGTGTGTGTGTGTGTGTGTGTGTGTTGATGGTGTTTCCTGTGAGACCTCTGAAATTGCTGGTTTTTTTTTTCACATGGCGTTGAGAAAAATGTGTGTTCTTCCGAGGAAAAGAGGGGGCTCATTTGTGACATTACTTGCAGAGGTAGCGGAAAGTGATGACTGATGGATTGAAAAGTGATGGCTGTTGGTATTTCTTGTCTGTGACATTTGCCTGGAGCAGCGAATGTGCTGCGTTGCTTCAAGGGAGGTAATGAAAGTTGAGAGCTGGCATCTATACCCGTTTGGAGTTCGTCACTGTGAGTCAGTTATTTGCTCTCCTTACTGGTCAGCTATGCTTCGCCGCTGAAGCTAGCTGCTACGTGAAGTGGTGCAGCTGCTTTGTGAGGTGGTGAGACTGCTACGTGACGTGGTACTTCTCCTGCGGTATCTCGGCCATCAGCGGCGTGAAAGTCGGTGCATGTGGGGCCGAACCCAGTTGTACACGACGGGAAGGACTGGCGATGGTGGCCGTTGATCCATCCATGTACAACGTAAGAGAGAGGTGACCGGGCATAGATTTAGTGGCTGGAAAGATATGGCAGCACTTGCGAGATGGAGCAGTGGCTGTTGTGGATGGGCGTCGGGAATGAGCGATTATTGTCTGTAGATGGAAAGGTGTTCTGTACAGTTGATCGACGGACGGATGTTACTTTCTCTCCCTCACTCCCTGAATGTGCGTGCGTTCCATTGAGGTTGGCTCTTGTGTCTCTGTGGCCTGTTGTCCGACCAACTGGGTGAATTATGAACTGATGGTTATTACCAAGAACCGCACTGCAAACGACAACTCCTGTTTGTCTTTGAAGGAACAGTAGCAGCAAACACCCTCGTGTGTACAGCCAGACCTCCTCCTTTGATTTGTCGAACACTCCCATTAAGGCGTAGCAGGGTTTTGTCATCCCATACAGAATCTGTGCAACTGCTTTTTGCTCCATGGATACCAGCGGCAGAACAATAGTCGCTGAAATTGGAGAGAGAGAACCAAGTTACGCTTCAGACCGGTCGCCGTTGCTGGGTCCAAATCACTCTCACAGTGCTCTTCCGTCCTCCCCTACAAATGAAACGTCAAATTCACTTGTGTGCTCGAATTGTCAAGTGACCACGTCTTCCCGGCTTGCCCCTTCAATGGGGACCAGCAACCCAAGTACCCTTCCAGTCCGGGCCCCACCACCTATCCCTTCCTCACCGGCAGTACCCGCACCCATTCCCCGTGCATCGATTAACCAAGCAACCCCTGCACAACTGGCACACTCTGCGGACCCCGCTTTGTTGGGGTTGATGTACTCGAACGTCGTCCTCGTGATTGAACTTATCATAACCCTTGCCCAGATAACTGCGTCGGTTGTCGTGTTAGCTATCTCATGGGATACCACACGAAAATCGCCCTTGGATGGGTGGATCATCGGGTACACGGTTGGTTGTGTGGCGACTTTGCCACTCCTGTATTGGCGTTACAGACACAGATATGTTAGGCAACCTGAGCAGCCTGTGGACAGCCTTGTCTCCTTCTCCCGTGTTTCTCTATCACCGTCGGCGGTCACGAGCACATCTTCAGGTATTTTGCACTCAGGTGTGAGTACGTCTGCCAACAATGATGGCGTTGGAGATGGGTCATCACGCAATCTGTCTTCTGCTAGCGGTAGAAGCGCCTCGGGAGGAGCTTCTTCAAGGATTGACGACTCGAGGTTTCGCAGAGCAGTTGGGGCCTCAGGAGGGGTGCCATCCCTGGAAACTGTAATTGCGATGGATGGAAGGCAAAGGGTTGTCTTCTCCCGTCTTCACGATGATACCAGGTGAGTCCCAAGTTAGGGACTGAACTCCCCCACTTCTGGCTTTCCCATTTTTTGAAATTCTTTTAGAAAGCTTTCCCCTTTTTCGCCCATTGACTGTTGGTTTGAGATTTGACCAAAACAAAGAATTTACCGATGCCAGCAGGTATTAAATCATCGCTGCCCCCAATGACGTGTGAGTTCTGAGGCTGTGCACAAGGAGGCCATTGGACAGTCTGGTAGTGGCCCGGCCATGGCCTTGTGGGGACCACAGAAGAAAGTTGTGGCTGCGAGCTGGGCATTTCAGATTGTGATTGCGACTGTTCAGGTTGGTTGGGGCACTTTTTTCTTTTGTGGTTGCTCAAGGTTCGCGAATTCCAGCCGTGGGCAAACGAGAGATTTGATGAAATAGGTTTGGTTGGGCGCAGTGGCAGTTTCACCAGGGACTTTGTCTAATCGTGAGTACCTTCGGAGTTGTGTAATGCGATGGCCGCTACATGATGTTTCATTGAGATTAGGCTGTTGGCTGTAACTAGTGCAGATGTCTACTTCTTGAACCATGTATCAAGGCTACAAATCTCATTCATTGTTCCCAGAGAGCAGGGAATAACAATACAGTGGCACAGTGATAAAGGGATGTGGTGTGTGTGTGTATGTGTGTGTGTGTGTGTGTGTGTGTGTGTGTGTGTGTGTGTGTGTGTGAGAGAGAGAGAGAGAGAGAGAGAGAGAGAGAGAGAGAGAGAGAGAGAGAGAGAGCACGCACATGTTCGAATATAAGTAAATAGCATGTCGTGAGAGACTATGTAAAGCGTGTTCAAATACAAGTAAATAGTCTCTCACCGC
>BFEA01000124.1:1337616-1351154 GCA_003427395.1 Chara braunii
GTTGGGGTTGATACTTGGCTGCATCACAGTTCGGACACCGGTTACATTTGGACTCTGTACCTCCGACATTGGTGACCTATTGTCCTCGACATTTTGATCTTGTTGGATGACACTTTTGGACTACCATATCGGTGACCTATCAGACTCTATCTCGGTGACCTTCGGTGCTGTCTACCTCCCCCACCTCCCTCGAACGTGAAGTGATAAATCCTAAAAGAGAACTGGGTAGATGGATTTGAAGCGAAGGTAGCATAGCAACAAGTTTAAAAAGTTCCAGTTGTTATCAACTAATACAGAAATTTGTGAAAGGAGTTGGGATGTATAGCCTCTTCGGTAGTACTGCTTTGTGAATTCGAAAAGATGATCCCTCCCCCTTCTCCTCCTTTTTCCCCACTGCCCACAGCCCGGCGAAACAAAGGGAAAAAGAAAGCGTAACGTAGCTAATTCAAATAGATGAAGAGAAGGCTAATTCAAATAGATGAAGAGAAGGCCTGGCCCACACGTTGACTGGTAGCAGTGGTGGGTGAGTGGAATGAGATTCGTTTTATCTAGTTATGAAATAAAACTGCATACTTATGCAACTGATTCTGATCGTTTCCTGAAAAGGTGGTCGTTGTTTGTTGCAGGCTGGTACTTCTGGTCGAAAGGTTCAAGATTCTTTTGGATGGCTTCTTTGCAGTCTGGTTTGTTGTGGGAAATGTCTGGATGTTTGGAAGTAGCCACGAAAGTGGCCATGCCGACAGTGTCTACTGGTATGTTCCGTCTTGCTCGCCATTTCTCTGGCTGTTATTCATCAACTCGCCAACATTCCGAACTCTTTTTGTGTCTGAAAACCCCAGTGTGCAGAATAAAGTAGAATGTTGTAACAGGTTGTACTTGTATGTATGTACGGGAACGGCCACAGATGGCTGGTACACTGGAGCGCGGCCTCCATTCAATTTTTGGCTCTCTATTTGTACCGAAGTGGCCGCAGACAGGGGGGTGCATCAAAAGCACAGCCTCAATTTTCAAGCCTGCAAGTCTCGGTTGGGCCGTGCCGCACTGGTGGCTCAGGGGTTTCAGAGAGATCTGGTGACTCCCCTTGTTACATGGGGTCAGTTTCTATTTAGAAGTGCCCTTTCCATCAGTGCAGCGTAGTGCCGTGTTATGGCACATGTGAAGCCGCCACTATTTTCAGCCTTGCCTCTTAAACCTCTGTTGTTTGGCTTGGGGTAGTTAAAACCAGCACGGTATGATGATAACTGAGAACAAGGGAAGTAATTAAGGCATTTGAGAGAGAGAGAGAGAGAGAGAGAGCCTTGGCTCTTAAACCTCTATTGTTTGGCTGGGGGTAGTTAAAACCAGCACGATATGGTGATAACTGAGAACAAGGGAAGTAATTAAGCCATTTGAGAGAGAGAGAGAGAGAGAGAGAGAGAGAGAGAGAGAGAGAGAGAGAGAGAGAGAGAGAGAGAGAGAGAGAGAGAGCCTGTGGGTTTGGATGACTGAGAGTTCCACTGTGTCTGACACGGTATGTATGGATTATGCATGAGCTACTCTCCCAGCATTCTGTGTGTGTGTGTGTGTGTGTGTGTGTGTGTGTGTGTGTGTGTGTGTGTGTAGATAAACAGAACCTTGCAAACGCGGCGAGCAGCGTAACCGGGTGCGCATTCACGATTGCCAAAGAAGCGTGGTTGTATCACCTCTTGCACAGAACAATCCATACACAGGGTGGCATCAATGCATCCGTATATGGAGACACAGATGCAGTACTCAAGGTTGGATGCACACTGAGGAGACGTACGAGGCACATAGATGACAACCAACAACAAAACAAAACACATAGGCTGGTGGGCACGGGGGAGGCAGGCGGGCACAAAAACACAATAAGACGAGGCAAAGACAGTGAACTGAGAAACAACTAGCACTGACGGAAACAGGCAAACCGAAAAAAATACAAGTCCCAAGAAAGTCAAAGGACCGAAAAAAATAGAAAATGATGACAACAAGATTGTTTCGTCGGAATTGGACCGACTCATCAGGAGGCTGAACACTCGACAATCTGCGGCATCCCCAGCTTTGGATGCGTTAGGTCATGAAACCTTTGACCCCTGTTGAAGGCAGGTTGCCCACAAACGGAACACAGCAGCAGTGAGTGACGCCGTTGTGAAGCACCAGGCAACACACTCAACGCCAGTATACTGCGCAACACCAAAGACGGCTGCAAGCGGAAGACAACGTCAGTGGAGATGAAGCATGGCACCCGTTTGGGGGGGCACAAGCCCACACCCAAACGAGAACCATCCGACACACCACAAACGAAAGGACCCAAAAGCGGAATACAACAGCAGCGAGCTACGCCGTTGTGAAGCACCAGGCAACACATGCAGCACAACTCAACTGCCCAACACCAAAAACGACTGCAACGGGACATGCAGCATGGCACCCGAGTGGCGAAGCACAAGGCAACACCAAAACGACAACCATCCAACACGCCGCAAACAAAAGGAACCCAAACGGCAAGGCACCCGAATAGGCAGCCTGGAGGCAGCGTAACGACGCACAAGGCACCGCTAGCAATACATCCAAGCCACAAAGCGAACACAGCAGCACAGATTGGACAACCCGCAAAGCAAGAGGGGATGGGCAGCAAGACAACGGTGGAACGCAGACAGCACAAGGCAGCCCACACATCCAACACAGAGCCAAGCCACACATGACCTACTCACATCACGGGTGAACACCGCAGACTGTTGGTTCCCACCACCCAATGAGCCAGGGAGTCACTCCGACGACCATCCGTCATCACCAACAGGCAACACAGACATCCCGAACCGAGCAGCCCCCCTAAGAGTGCAGTTGGCACTCCAAACGAGGAACCACCGACTGTTTGGCACTACTTAAGGGTGCTCAGTTGGGTGTAAAGAAAAATACTTAGAAAAAAACGGATGGAGGACAGACAACAGGAAAAAGACTGACAGATATAAACTGATTGAGTGTGTGTGTGTGTGTGTGTGTGTGTGTGTGTTCTCATATTCGCTATGCACAAATTCACAAAAGAAAGCACATCTGGGCGACTGTTTTGTCGGACTTTCACGGAATCGTTGGGAGGTTCCAACAGTCTTCCCGGGGTGCATTTGACTGAATGATGCATTTGACTGGTGGATGCATTTGACTGATGGACAAGGACTCACGGTGTTGCCCAGAATTAGCAGTACCTCTAAGAAAAGTGGTCGACTTTACTCACACCAACCCTGCAATCCTAGGACTGTGGCCCTGTGGGTCAAGCCCCGTTGGAAAAGCAGTTGTGCTGGATGGTAGCGGAGTGAGCGAGAACTGCCTGTGTGGCGAATGCCTGAGTGTTGTGTGTGTGTGTGTGTGTGTGTGTGTGTGTGTGTGTGTGTGTGTGTGTGTGTGTGTGTGTGTGAGAGTTCAAGGAAACTACAGGCATGCATAGGTGGGGTGGAGATCAGAACTGGTATGGATCCACTTTTGTACAGTGTGCCATGTCTGTAGTCCAACTACACGCCAGACATCCCTGCTTGGGATTATGATTACGGTTTACCACAATGTCGAGCTGGTTAAGAAACTCAGTTCTTGAGGCTGAGTGCACTGGTTCGAATCCGTGCGTGAACGGGGGAAGTTCGAGACTGCAGGATGTCGGTCCAAACCCCTGACAAGAAGAGCAGTAAGTCTGAGAAACTGATCTGTCGGAGACTCAGAGCCATAAAACCCACTGTACATGTGTGTGTGTGTGTGTGTGTGTGTGTGTGTGTGTGTGTGTGTGTGTGTGTGTGTGTGTGTGAGAGAGAGAGAGAGAGAGAGAGAGAGACTTTGTTCATTTGAATGGTTGAGAGTGGTGTTACATGTGAACGACTTATGTGCTGTATTCCATGCAATCTGACTTCTGGGCACATTGTGTATATTGCTGCTTGTCCCTGTGTTCTGTTTGCCTTCTCTACTCTGCCATGTGAGTGGCTGTAGGGGTCTGCATACATGGTTATGTCGTACTTTGTGTGTGTGTATGGAGTGTGGTTGTGTGTGCATGCACGTGCGGAGGTCTCCATGCCGATGCACTCTGCCATGTGGATGGCTGTGGGTGTCTGCATACGTGGTTATGTTATATGTTGTCTGTGTGTATGGAGTGTGGTTGTGTGTGCATGCATGTGCGGAAGTGCGCATGCCGATGTGTTTCTGCTGTGGTTGGGGAGGATTCATGCAGGCTTTGTTTAGTATTTCTTGTTTTCAGCTTTATAGGGTATGCCATGCCTTTCATTTTGTGCGCGACGATCTGCTGCTGTCTTCCTTGCATCATAGCCCTAATGGGATATACGGAGGAACCAATGGCCGGCAAAGGTGCCGCGCAAGAGACCATCACACGGCTTCCAATTTACAAATTCCACTCCAGCGCTCCCGACCCCGAGGAGGTGCCTATTTTAAGGACCAGTGGCCAGCAGGGTAGAGGTGCCGGGCGTGGTGAAACGGGGGATATTGAAGCCGGCAAGGATAGTGACTCTGACAATGAGAGTGTTCCCATAACTGGTGGCTTCCTCGTTGACAGCTCGGCCAAGAAGCCGGTCTCTGCGGAGGATGCAGTGAGTACCTTGTCATCACTGTGCTTCTTCCTCTCCCATTGGACCTGTTCATGTGTATGTGAAATGCAAAGAAGAGCATTGAGCGGATTTTGGGCCTCTAATAATGGCCCTCTATCGAAATAACATTCAGCATAAAGAAGACATTATGATCTTGTCTTTCCCATCAGATTCCAGATTGTTGCTTAAAAAAACGCAAAAAAAAGATCAAAGGCTATCCTTGATCTGTTCTTGCGTGTGGCTGTAGAGTGGTCAGCTCAGGAAGGGAGAAGGAAAAGGGGGGGGAATGAGGATGGATTGATCTTTTGGTCTGCAGAAAACTGAAATTCCCTTCGTCGGTCACTCTGCATTTCCTTACTGACAGACGCACACACGACGACACACACACAACCATGGGGTACTAGCAAGATGTGGATTCTATTCTAACCCAGACCCTGACTTGGGTACAGATACCTCTCAAACTTTGGGAAGAAATGTAAATAAGGTGGGTGCGCACCCCCCCCCCTTTCCCCGCGTTCCCCAACGACCCGGCACAAAAAAGAAAAACAAAGTGTCGTTTAGACTCCACTTTTTCTACTCAAACTTGGCTATGGAGACCGTCATCCACAGAAATGTTTGTAATACTTTGTATTGCAATGCTGCACAACTTTTCTTTTTTTCAGGCTTTTAAGAACATAATGTATGAACTTCCTTTTTTTGTGTGTGTGTTTGTGCTTTTTTTTTTTTTACCCAAGGGCGACGACCTTGAGATATCATCATTGAGCTGACTGGCCCACATAATTCAGAATGATTCTATTCTGGTCATCTGATTGTAATCATTGTATCCGGATTCGAACTTGGGTCTGCATTTCAACAGTTCGTTGGTGCACAGCCTGAGCTAGGCGTGTTTGAACTTCATTTAAATTTCTGGGAAATGTTCATGTTGGAATTTGAAGCATTCCAGGCAGCCATCCAGACAGCTTTAGCTGCTGTACAGATGCCCCTATCATAACCGTGCAGTGTGCACACATCAGACATATACATGCACGAGAACACACATACAGAAACAGGAAAGGGATTTGAACGGGGATTTCCTTGCCAGTGGCACGGCACGAACGACTGTCAACAACATGTTCTCCTTACGATCGATCCCCTTTAAGGTAACCCCCCTCGTTCTCCTCTCATCACTGCTGTCTGCAACAGACTAATAGAGTGGACTGGGTTGCACGTCAGGACTGGAATATTCGTTTCTATTATGCAGGGCAATGGGGTTTAAGCTTTAAAAACCCACTGCGCTATGTTGCAGCTGCAGTCCGTTGATCAGAGCCCCATTCACCCAAGAATCGATGCTCTTTCGGCTCCTGGAGTTATTTATTTGTGCTATTATTCACCTACCCTCTGGTCACACATACGATGGGCAAACACGTATTCTCCTCACTAGTGTCTGCAACAACATTGGCACTCCTGCTACTCATCCCAAACCGATCACTGACGTAACCGTCATCTTTATCACTCCATGGCAAGACCACCACCCTTTCACTTCGCCGTCTGGCCCCTAGAATGTATAGACACCCATCTTTATCTATATGCCGATGGCTCCGCCGATAGGGAACTGTTCAAGCGTGCAGCTACCCCTCGTGAAAGGTTTCGGGTTCCGCAACTGACCGCCCGTACCCTCAGGGCTTCAACAGCGTCCTTCCGCAAGAACGATTAGTGCCTGTCAGATGATCTCATTGCTCGAGCAGGTGGATTCATTCACAAGGCTGTCCAAATCTTCCCTCCACGACTCGCCCCACAGCACAAAATCATAGTGCTAGGTTCTTCATGATTGACACTGCCCCAGGCCCTTTCTATGCTCTGTGCCCGGCCCTGCATCGCATGCTTCTACGAGTGGCCAATTCAGAATGGCAATCCGTATCTCATACTCTCTCCCAAGCCACGCCCACCTTGCGCGTTTGCTTGCTACAATGGCTGCAGACAATTACTCGAACGCCGGTCTCACAGCCAACCGGGTGCATGATCCCTCTCCCAATCCACACCCACCTTGCGCGTTCGCTTGCTGCAATGGCTGCAGACAAATGTCTCGAACGCCGTGCTCACAGCCAACTGGAGTGCATGATCCTTGGTCTGCAATACTGGCGCGAATCGTATTCCAGCCCCTCACACGATAGGGCTCCGTTCCTAAGTTCTTTAAGATCATGCACAAGCATCATGTTGGTCGCACCACACAATTACAGGGAGCCCTCTGCTACCAGAGGTTGAATTACGCCCACGGCCTGCTCTTGCCCAGGGGATACACATCTGTGACAAGATGGAACCGCCCTTTTGTGTCTAGTTCTGTAATTCTACAGAAGTGGCACTCAACATAACGGGCAATATGCTGCGACCGCACGCTTGCAATTGCCCTTGTAAGCGAGCATTTCCGTTTCCGTGCTGTACCGATATTGGTGACTGTCACGTGGCCATGGTAGACTACACTATTATACAAGACACATTTGTGGGCTCTCTTCTAGCATCAATGACAACATCACCATGTGATGAAAGCACTAAAACTCTGTCTGGATGAGTATGCCGCGGAGTTCTTTAGCGACCAGGAGATCAGCACCCACGAACGAGCCTACAATTGCGGAGAAGTCACTGTCAGTTGCGCAGATTGAGCACAGGAATTCATTCAAGATGCCAATGGAATTTCTTTAGTTCTGCGTACCAGGGACCTACTCAGGCTGCCTCACGATCTCCCAAGACATCTCTTCAGCAGCTATAGCAGCAATTTGCTATTAGTAAAAACCTCGCGCAACCTGGCAATCTGTTGCAAACGTTGGTACACATGCAAGTTATCACAGCAGCTCGACAGTCCGAGATGTTGTCATGCGTCAGATATTCAGAGTCTGTGGCCAACTTCCTGGATGGTGATGCACTGTGTTTAATCAATGCAGCTGTGGCTATCGGCATACTGATACCCTCTCTGACCTCTACTTCGTACTCAAAGCACACAAATCTCCACCTGTTCTGTTCTTTGTCCGATCCTTGGAGTCACTCAGTGAATTCCTAATCTGTACGTCACTCAATGACCCGCCGCCCTTCAGTTGCGGACCTGCATAACAGGGCCCTCATTAGCCTCTCGCAAGTATAACAATGGCCTCTCGCACGCTTATCTACACTCTCTAAGGCTCGATCGTGTCTCTGCGCGGTAAGGACAATGAGCTTTGTCAAGAAAGTGGCATTCGACACTGCTGGAGCACGCAAAGTGGTGGGGAGGTCATTTTGGATCTCACACAAAATGCACATTCCCTTCGAGGCTCTATGCGACACAGCGGAGTATATGACAATGTACACTAACCTGCCACGCGATAGGATCCTTAACAATGTGCGAATGCTGTTCATGAAGCACATGATTTGCCTTGGTGGTGATTCCACAGGCTGGAAGGCCAGTACAAATGCACATGACAGTTGGAGGTCCTCGTTGTGCGGAATGGATTAGTTCACATGGGTTGGACACTCCCAATGCGCACCAACGCCGGATCAGAAATTGTCAATCACATGCTCTCACACGCTGCCAAGTGCTAATTCTGACCACAGGCGAATTTCCTTTTTAAACCACTAGGACCTTTGTCGGTTCGGAAAATAGTGAGTGGGCCTCTGACCCCTTTGAGGAGGCCGAAACGAAACGACGGCTGCCGATCAGATTTATCAACTACAACCGTTGTCGGGCCGGGCCTCCTAAAAGTTCGGGAATAGGGTAAAACTTGCCGAAACGGAACGGCAAAGGTACTCCCGTCTTCACGTGAATAGAATGCCCCATAATTATCGCCGTATCTGGGCTGAAAGTTGTGCCAAATACAGCTATAATGACCCGGCGTTCTATTCAGGTGAAGGCGGTGGCGGTTTAAGCACTGATCCGTGAAAAGAATTCAACCCTGTACTACAAGATCCCGCATTGGCTATACCTCCTCCTTGTATTTATGCAGGATACGTTGCCAGTACTGTTCTTTGTTTAAGTGTATCCGGAACTCAACAAAAACAACACACAGCACGTGAAATCGATGAAAGTCTCACGCACGTCCGCCTTTACGCGCTCTCATAGCGTCCAGCCATTCGCACACCCCCCTTGGGCTGACGCATGGTACTTATACAGACACTGCCTGCGCACCACCCAAGGGGTTAGGTCCATGGTTGCAGTATGCAGGAAGTGGGCTTTGGGGGAAGGGCTGTTTGAGTGGTTTGACCTGTGGGGGTCTGATGAGTGTTGAGTGTTGACCTGTGGGGGTCTGATGAGTGTTGAGTGAGTGTTTATGTGTTGTGTTACGATCCTGGTCATTCCCAAAGTGCAAATTCACAATGAAATACAATGCCACCCAATTGTGAAGAAGAAGATGTACACCAGCAAGACCAATGACAAATCCCCTCTTCTCTCTCCACCTGCCTCCTCCTCCTTCACTTCACCAATCTTATTCTTCTCCCAATAATAATAATAACAATGAGTGGATGAACCAGAATCAATATCCGAACCCTCTTACTGCTGACTCAACAACAACAACAACAACAACAAGTCCACCATAGCTATGGCTTCCCTCCTCCTTCCTCCTCTCACATGCCTAGGCTATGGCGGACTACTGAGGGCCCTGCCCTCCTGTCCAAAGGACAGCCCAAAGCAGCTATGGCGCTGCACTCCTGTCCAAAGGACAACCCAAAGCAGCTATGCCGCTGCTGACTGAACCGCCATGCCTGACTCTGCCTTGAGTTTCCTTGGTGCGGCACTACCCCAACTGGGGCCTTCCAGATGCAGCGCCCAACAAGGTGATGAAGATGGTGTCCACCATAGCCAGGCAGGTTCCTCGCCACTCTCCTCCTTCGCCCCCTTCTTCCTCCTCCTCAGGCTGGGCTGCTCGCCATAGCCAGGCTGAGCGCCCAGCTGCCCTTCACCTCCAAGCAGCGCTGTACCAGTCCAGCGCTGTGCTCGAGCAGCATGTCGCCAATCCTTGCGCACCGCAAATGAGGAGGAGCTACTTGCTCCTCCGGAAGATATAGCGGCCTACTGGCCTCTTGGGCGGTGACTTCCTAGGCCGAGCGGCCTCTCAGCAACCGGTACCTCCTCCCTTTCGGAGGGAAACATCATTGCAGGCTCTGCTATCCTCCGGACAGGCCCTAGACCCGGGCTACTTGGACTGGTACCGGCCTACCTCTAGCCTACCGCTACTGGCCCTCTAAAAATGCCAACTTTTTGTCTTCTTCTGCTCGGTCTCCAGTACCCGACACTTCTACCACTACTTCAGTGGTACCGGCCTACCTGCTGCTTGAGTGTTTTTCCCCTCTGTGTCGCGGGCCTACCCCCGCTACTTGAGTGTTTTCCCCGCTGCAACCCTCGAAGTCACGGCCACAGGTAAGTACCGGCCCTGCGGGGCCTTTCAACCAACAAGTACCTTTGCGGGTCGCACACACACTCAGCCGACAAGCACTCAGACAGGCATGCAAACCAGCAGGCACGCACACACACACAGACATGGAAATCACAGCAGAATGTGGGAATCTCAGCAAGGCATTCATTCCAGCGGCAAATCCCAGAAATCAGCAGTGTTCTCAGTCTGTGTTTTCGGCGGGTCATTACAGTTGGTTGTTTGTTGAGTATGGTCTGATGATCTCCAGGTCATGGCTTTTGTACTCACCGTGGGTAAGGGGGGGTATTGGGTAGATTGATAGGTTGGAGGGGGGATGGGTAGATAGGACCTTGTGTACGGTCTGTGGGCCTGTCCGAGTGCGCCGCCTCGTTGGTATGGGCTGCTCTGTGGAAGAGACTGAGCGTGTCTGGGTACCATGGTTGTTTCCCGGCCTCATAGTCCACCCACGAAAGTTCATACCTATATTCTACGATCCTGTGTCCCAGGTAGACCCTGCTCTCTCCACACAACCTTGAGTAGTGGTAGTGGTTGGGTGTTAGGCATGTACGACTCCCACGGGCGGGCTTCAGGTTGATCTTACAGTGCTTGTGGGCTGGGCTTCATCTGGGTTGGTACCCGTCTGAGTTCCCATTGAGGGTTCGGTTGGGGCGTGAGTCTGGGGAAGGGTTCCTAGGTTAGGGTGTCATCTTAGGCAGGGGAGGGAGGGTTGTCCCTTCATATGTAGAAGGGTGACTTGCTACCCATAGAGTCTGCATGATGTGATACAGGTTCACCTAGCCTGTATCCGGGTCGTCCTCGAGGATTCAGGGTGTTCCTATGGTAGCACCCGGGGCGTCTGTGGCTCCTCGGAAGGTGCGGGTTGGTGTAGGTCTAGGTCTAGATAGAGAGGTCTGGGTTGCACCGCTATAGGGCTCGACTTGCGATAAAATTGGGATATAACAGGTCACGAATGACCCCCCCTGGAGGACAAAAAAGACAGTCCCTGGGGTTGACGCAAGCCATCTGATCCCCTCACTGGTTGAGTACGACGACAGGCACCTCCCGAGGCCTAGCACCCACCCTCTACTACAAACATGGATCTTTTCAAAAAAAAAAAAAAAAAAAAAATCAACAAAAATGGGCAGCGTCAGCCCTTTACATAGCCATACAGAGTGCCCTCCCCCCATCCCCCGCAACTCCCAAATGCCAGTTCTGAATACAGGCAGCATTAGCCCTCCGCATAGCCACACGCAGTGGGCCCGCCGTCCCCTGTTATGGCTACCTGAATGGCATGTGAATAGTGTATTCGGCTGGAAACCAGGGCCGCCAATGCTTTTGCTTTTGTAATTGGATGCGGCGAATACATTCTGTCATGTTTTAAATTGATGAAGGTCGCATGACGGTATTGTGCCTTCATTCCCGACAATGAACGAGCCTCGCTCCGGTACTGAACATTCTACATGTTTTTTGGGGACCCGCAGTTGGACCAGATAACATTCGGGCTGAGTAAACATTTCGAATGCTTCGAAACCAGATACACGTGTCCAGATTGGACCAGATACATGTCGAATGTTCTGCAGTGGAGTGAGGCCCAATTTCTCATTCCGTGCTTGTTTTCATCTGCTGTTCACGGTCTACATCTCTGCAATGCCTGTGCACGTTTGTGTATATTCTGGACCAGATACATGTCGAATGTTGTGCAGTGGAGCGAGGCCCAATTTCTCATTCCGTGCTTGTTTTCATCTGCTTCACGGTCTACATCCTGTCTCTTATACACATCTAGATGTGTATAAGAGACAGGTCTACATCTCTGCAATGCCTGTGCACGTTTGTGTATATTCTTTTCTGTTATTCCATCGTCCTTTATTTCGAATCTCAAGTTTCGGCATGAGAATTGCAATTTGATCGTCTTTTCTTGGTCTTGGTGGAAGGCAGGTGTTTGTTTTGTTCTAGAATTGCACTTTCGCTCTTGACTGGCAGATGGCGATTCCTGACCACGTTTCATTTTTTTTTGCCCTTTGGTTTGTTTCCCCTCGCAGATGTGTTGCATCTGCTTGGGGAGGTACACGGAGGGAGTGGAGTTACGATTGCTGCCATGCGAGCACCATTTCCATGTGCCGTGTGTCGACACGTGGTTGAAGATCAACGCTATATGCCCTCTCTGCAAGAAAGAGATCGTTTCACAGGACACGCCAACTGCTAGCTCAGCAGAATCCCCACAGGGTTCTGGTGCCATCAGAGCACCCAACGCCAGCGGCGAACCGCATTCCGGTACCCCACAGGCTGCAGCGCCCGGAACCGACAATAGATGGAACTCCGACGATCCTCCACCGCCCGCAGGGAGAGATATGCTTGATATAGTGTAAAGAATGGAGAAGGGAGGTGATGTTATGAGATGATGATGTCTCTTATTTAAGTCTGTTGATTCCTCTTAACCATTGGATTTGGAATTGCACAGGTACTACGAAAGGGTAGTCATTCAGTTGCAGGTTTCCGATGCTGGGATTTCCAGACAAAGAGAAGGTAAATTGTCAAAGACCGATTTGACAGATTGTTCTATCCACAACTCAGATCATATTTCCTCATTGTGAATGGTTGATGGTAGGGAAAAGGAAATTCACAGCCTGGGCATTCTTCTCCTGTAGAATTTCTGCCACATGGCAGTTGTGTATTCGCTTGTGAGTATTTTTTTGGGGACGAAATGGGCACGGCAAAGAGAAGGGCAGGGGTGTGAGGGGTTATGTACGCATCATGTGTTACTCATACCCGTGTTTCTGTTTGTGAGATCCGCAGCGGAGAAGGCATGCTCTGCTCGCGAAGGCGCGAGGTTGGGAAACAAGCCTTGTCAGTTAGGCGATACTCAGTGGGGCGTATTTGAAATGCATCTGGGCTTCTAAGGCTCAGATACATCTAGGAAAGGCCAATTGTGAGTATGCCCTTAGAGTGTATCGTCAGATTGCAGCGGAGTCCCCTGACGTTGTTTATGCGATAGAGGGGTGCAGACAGCAATCTCACGTCAATGACGTCGATGACGATGGCGATGATGACGATGATGATGATGATGACAACGATGATGATGAATTGTGGAGGGCACTTTCACGTTACTCGGTCCTTAGAAGAGGGACCGGTTTAGAGGAGGCTACTCGCCTTCAATGTGCCTCAACGCGTTTAGAGGCTTTCGTGGGAAATACAAGGTTACCAGAAGATGAAGAGAAGGCACAATAATAATCGTTGGCGAGGTCCACGCATAGGTACCCCTCTCTGCCTCTTAACCTATTGGATCACTATCTATTCCTGTTTCTTTCCCTCTTCTAACCTTCACACCCTTTCTGCTGAGCTGCTACCATTCCTTTTCAATCGCTTGCTCTATCCGGCTCGTCCTCCCGTCTATTTCCATGGTGTGTGCTTCTGAGTGCATGTACCTCTGCTACTCAATTGTGATGCTTCTTCTTGTATCTGCTCCCTTAACCGTCCCTGGAGAGGCAGTTTGCATGCGCCCAGTTTTCTTCCTATTCCAACAACAAACCCATCTCTCTCTCTCTCTCTCTCTCTCTCTCTCTCTCTCTCTCTCTCTCTCTCTCTCTCTCTCTCTCTCTCTCTCTCTCTCTCTCTC
>BFEA01000124.1:1365841-1380917 GCA_003427395.1 Chara braunii
CCTTGTCTCGATTTATGTGTGTCATACTTGCGAGGGGCCGTGCGTGCCGGAAGGTTTACCAAGTAAGGGCCATGCAAAACACAGGTGGGATAAAATAGAAAATCTGCGGACAAAAAAAAAAACAAGGAAAAGTTGGAAAAAACAGCCTAGCTCAGTTGGTTAGTTATGCAAGTGACATTCAGGAGATTATCCCCGCTGACCACCTGTCGCACTCTTCGTGCCAACCAATTGAGATAGCTGGCTTGCTCCCTCGGGTTGTGTGGTGTGTGGGAGAGTGCTGGCCATAGATGCTGCTGTTACTCGGTGGGGGTGGTCTAGCGCATAGCGATCTCACAATTAAAAAGGTGCATGTTGCCCCCCGCCCTAGTTGGCGGTGGTGTAGCGCAAAGACCGAGCATTTTGCCAGTAGCTGCGCCTTCCATCTACTCGATGGGGGTGGGGGAAGTAGATGGAATGCGCAGCTACTGGCAAAATGCTCGGACTTTGCACTAGACCACTGCCAACTAGGGCGGGGGGCAACATGCACCTTTTTAATGTGAGAGAGCTATGCTTAGGAGTAGTGGTAGGCAGGTAGTGAAAGGTGAGATTAAGAGAAGAATATAGAATAGGAACACCAAACTTTATAATAACAGTAAAATAATAATGAAAGATTTTGGAGGCACTTGGCAAGGGTTGGGCTATAAATAGATTTGGAGGAAGAGGTGGGAAGGGTTGGGGGGTGGCTGCCGAGTTAGTTTCAGGCAAAACACAGAGGAAGGAGGTTCAGCGAGTTGGGAGTGGGCAAAAATGGGTTTGCACTGTTTATACTACTATGTAGGTGGACGTTCGACAAATTAGTAGGGTTGTCGGGCAAAACAGTTGCAGAGGCAGAGGTGGGAGGTTGGGCAAAGGCCGGGCCAGGTTGGCAAAAATTCGTGCCGACGGGAATAGGTTTGGAACTTTGGAGGAAGAAGTTGGTCGGTTGTAAAGTCGGGGTTAAGCAAAATGTTCAGGGAAAGAAGGTTATTAGAGGTAGTGGTGGTTCAAGTAAGCAGTGCATGTGTTGGGGTTGGGTATATGCGTCCTCGCATCTTCTGCAGGATGCTGTGCATGAACCGTCACAATTGGATAAGATTCAGTGTAAATTGAATGGGGGTTTTTCTCTTCGGTGCGTTTCGTGCACGTCTTTGCATCATAGAATGCATGTTTTCTGGGAGTACTGTCTTCACCCGAATAGAACGCCTGGTCATTTAAGCTATATATTGGCCATTTTTTATTCCATATGCAATGTTCTGCGACACTACAATGTGTGCTCTGTGATACCACCACGCATGTCCTGCAACACATTACCATGCATGATGTTCGACAACATTGCCATGTGTGCTTTTTTTTGTCGACACTACTTTAGTGTGTGTGATTTGCACCCTTGCTTGGGAAAATAGAACAGTCCATTGAATCCAGCAGACTAGCTCAGCTACTAAGACACACAAGTGGCATTCAGGAGGTCTTGGGTTGAATTCTCATTGGCCTTATGTACCCTCCCGAGTGAGTTTGGTGCCTGCCATCTAGAGATAACATGTTGATACCCCCATGCGGCAGGCATCAAGCAGTGACTGATGATGTTCGTAGGGGTAGAGGATTGCAGGGGAGTCCCATTAACTACCATTTCGTCAAAATGGACATCTTTTATTTTTTGAACGAAATTGAAACCGAGTGTTTTGATCGAAAACTCGTCAAAATTTGTTGTTTCTGAGGGTCGGGCGTTTGTAAAACACTGGACCCTCAGGAACAACAAATTTTTACGAGTTTTCGGCCAAGAAAAACAGTTGCATTTTTGTTTAAAAAATAAAAAATGTCCATTTTGACAAAATGGTCGCACATTGAAGAATCTCAGGTTTGATGTTACTGGCCGACTGTTGCCCGGTATCGTTCACCTGCAGATCGGGTGCAGCCCTTGCATGTTCCCTTGTTGGGGGCGTAGACTCAGGCTGGTCGCCACGGGGTTCCGCGTACCATTATAAATGATAAATGAAAAAAACCGTGAAAAGTCGTTCTGTCCAGATTTGATAGGTAACTGAATTGGTTGGACTGAAAGCATGGGTACCTTCGCCAGTGTTGGGAAACTAGGAAAAAGTGGTAATTTTTTCACTCCTAAAAAGATTGGGGTTTGGGGACAATCATGGTCGTCGTTGATAATTCTAACCGGCAGCTGTCGTTTCGTTTCGGCCTCCTAATTATTGGAGACCCACCTGAGGCCTTTTTATTTTCCCAACCGGTGCAGGTACTGGTTGTTAAAAGAGTACAACAACAAAAAGAAGAAAAAAAAAAAAAACATTGCAGCCAATTATCTCAATGGACCAATCTCATTGAACCGGATGGATGTTGACTGAGGCAGAGTTCAATTTTTAAAGAATCTTCACTTTGGCAATTTAGGGTGTCTATTGTATGTGCCATTTGGCATAAAATTTGTAGCATCGACTTAAAAGATTCGTTTTGCGTGCATCGACTTTGACTATTTGTGTTGCTCATAATGTTATGAGTACATGGTTATAGGCAACTTTAGAACAATGAGAGGCCCTGTTTGAGAAATTGGAGGCTTAAGTTATGGAGACCAACGGAGTTGGCGGTGCCAACCAAAATGAAATGATAAACCCCGACATGGCATTTAATCTTTCTCTAGCTAGTGAGCCTACAACCTTTGTTTTTTTTTCGAGTATACTAAATTGCTTTGGTTTTGAGAGATCGATCATCGAAGCATATTTTACGCTTCATGTCTTCGCCCCATAGGCGCCGCATGCAAAACACAGCAGTCATGAAAGCTTCCAGAACTAAAACAACTATCATTTACGTGCTTTCGCGCCTTCGTGGAATTCAAACACGATAGGAACATTAATTATAATTACGTTATAGGAGAAAAGGGATTTGAACCTTTAACCTATGTTTTTGCCATTTTTAAGGACTACTGTTACAAAATACAAAGTTGGACGAATCTGGAAACTTTAAGGGTTAGATGTATTCGTGGTGTAAACCACCAGTGTTTTTTCCAACCATTTTCCTGCGACAAAGCGTCTGCAACTTCAAGGTTTGTCCCACCAAAGCTAAATGGTCACTTGCACAAGCTCAAAAAATGATCGTGCCATTTTTTATTTCTTTTTGGCACGCAGGCGGAACTATCTTAAAAATAAATCCAAAAATTTTGAATATCATAGTCAAAGAAATTGGTGAACAATCACGAAAAAAAACAACAACTCTTCGACGAAAGGAAACTAGCTTTCGAATTTTAAGGTAATTTCGTTTCTCGTTTATAGATGAAGTATTTGTGGTTGCACCATAATTTTTGTGGGCAAAAACCTACTTCCCAACTCGATACTTTGGTTCAGTAACCTGAACGTTTTCACATCATGGCATGAAACCACTAGTTCACACGAGTCTGAGTTGACAGAGCTACTTTCTAAAGCTCACGAGTTTGTATGCACCCTTTTAAAGTGGCACGCAATTTCCATTATCGGTTCAAACTTGAACCGAAAAGTTTTTAAAGCGCTACCTAGGTTTTTTATGAACTAGCACAATCTCATGGATGCTTAGGGAGGTTATTGTGTACCTGGGCTTTGTTCCTAAAGCCTCACCAGATACTGGTTGTCTTTTATTTTTACAGTGGTGATCTTAAGTCTATTCAACAAAATTGCAAGTTAACATTGCGCCCACATTGAAAATGTTCCATGCTTATAATTTTGCGTAGAGAATTTGTCGAAAAAATAGGCTTGCAGATGCATGTTAACCTTTCCGAGATAAATATTTGAAAGAAATTAAACAAAACGTATAACATTAAAATATCCAAAACAAATATCCCAGCATGCTTGCACATCTTTTTACCTTTTTTATTTTTTTCCCTTTTCTCTCTGTGTTGCTACCAATTGTCGATTTTTTTTTTCTTTTTGGGCATTCCAGTCAGTTGATTATGCAAGCATGAGGAGGCCAATGGTTAAGGTCACCGACCATGAGGTGTCCAATAAGACGTTAACCCCACCTTTCAAATTTTGTGTTTTATTGTGGTGGCTTTATCGATCTTAATGGAATTAATTTAATAACTAAATTCTGATGATAAATCCAACCCCTTATGACTTAAATCCCTGAATCAGTGGCCATGGACATAGAAAAAAAAAAAAACAGATTGTTGAAAGTGATCCTAATTTGTTTCGTGAAGGCACCTTTGTTTGTTAATTTATATAAGTCTTTAAACTTTTTGTGTGAGTAATTGTAGTTTGTAATTTGCTTGGATTATCTTATTACATCAAACATATGATTAAAGATATGCAATTGTCTATTGTCTCGACCCGACTATTACATACAGTATTTATAGATGCATTTTGGTCAACTTTCATTTTAAGTATAACAACAATGACTGTGCATTTTATTCACGTGAGGACAATGATGGTCATGGAATTATGACTTGTGTTCATTGTGACTAAGCAACTAGCTTTCCAGCCCGGGCGCCCGGTCGGGCGAACCCCCCGGGCAGGCACCCGGGCACCCTCAGCGCCACCTCCCGAAAATCTCAAAAAAAAAAAATTGGCACCGCAGGCCTACGGCCCAAAGGGGGGAAAAAAATTAGGCGCCGGCCGCAAAATTTTTCAGGGCCTGGTAGGCCCTGTTTCATGACTTTTTTTTTTTTTTTGCCTTGGCCGTCGATCTGCGTCGATCCTCTTATTCTTAGTCTCTTCAGTTTTTTCGTTTGTTCTTCTACTTTGTCTTGCTCTTCTTCTTGTTGCTCCTCCATCAGTCTTTCCTCCCTCCACATAGTCGCCCTCTCCTTCCTCCACCATCTCCTCCCTCCACACCAGTCTCCCTCTTGCCCCCATCCTCCTCCATCAGTAAACCTCCCTTCACATAGTCTCCCTCTCTCCTTCTTCCGCCATAGCTCCCTCTCTCGTCCTCCACATCAGGCTTTTTTCCTCTGCCATAGTCTCCCTCCTACCTTCTCCATCAGTTTCCCTCCCTCCTCCTCCTCTGCCAGAGCCTCCCTCCCTCCCCCCTCTCCTCCCGCCACGTGGTCTCCCTCCTCCATCCATATACATAAATGTGCCCATCCCTCCTCTGTTTCAACCTCCCTCCTCCTCTTCCCTCTCCATTGGCCCCCTCGGCCATAGACTCCCTCCCTCTCTACCGCCATAGCCTCCATCCTCCCTCGTCCCTCTACTGCCATAACCTCCATCCTCCCTTATCCCTCTCCCTCGATAACCTCCTCTTCCCTCCTCCTCCGCCATAACCTCATCTTCCCTCCTCCCTCTGCCATAACCTCTCCCCCCCCCCAAACACACGGAAACCAACATGCCTGAAAAAAAGGAATGAGGCCGGATTTGGGCTGTACTTGGAAAGCGCAGCAAGGCCCTGCAGGCCCAAAAAAAATAATAAAAAAATTCAGTGGTTTTTTTTCATGCCCGGGGTACCCTGGGCGAGGTTCCTACCCGGGTGCGGCGCCCAGGGCGTCGGGCGCGCCCGGCCGAGCGCCCCGGGAAAGCTAGATAAGCAATCATTATAGTCTTCCGCAAACCAAATAACATCGGACACAAAGGTCAAATAATGTTTAACATCTCTTAATTTTTATCCTCTTTGATGGTATAATTTTTCTTTATTGTCATTGCATTGTTTTAGTAACAAGACAAAGCATTCTTATAAAGGACTTCGACATTGGGCCGCTGATGATTTGAATTGGGTTTGGATATTCGCTTCTAGTTTATATTATAGTGTTTTTAAGTACCATTCGGTGGGATGTTGTTATTTACGACCATCTTAAGCATTATGGGTCAAATTGCAACAAGACGACATGGACAAGTTTCTCTTTTTGGATAGTGGCGCCAATCATCTTAGGCCGACGACCTCGTAACCCTGCAACTTTTGGAAAATTCTCGATTGCCTTATGGCAAGCGTGACTTAAGAAAGTGATATGATTTTTTTTTCAAAGGTTGACTTATTTTTCAGGGAAATTTTGCAATATTGCCAAATATTGTTTTTCTTGTACATTATTTATTTCAAAAAAATATATTTATAATTTTGAACAAAGGGTGACTTAAGGAAATGATATGAATTTTTTTTCAAAGGTTGACTTATTTTTCGGGGATATTTTGCAGTATTGCCGAATTTTTTTTTTTTTTATATATGATTTATTTAAACCACTAATACCTTTGCTGCGTGGGAAAATAGAGTTCCTCGGGTGGGCCTCCGACCTTTTCGGTATGCCGAAACGAAATGATGGCCGCCGATCAGCTCTATCAATGGCAACCGTCGCAGGGCCCGACCTCCGAATTTTCAGGAGTGTGGGAAAACGTTTACTTTTTCCTAATTTTCTAACACTGGCGGAGGTAGTAGGGCCTTAAGGAAAATATATTTTATTAATAAATTTCGAACAACTTCAAATGTGTGGATGCCAAATCCATGATTATCTAGACCACCAATGCGAAGGTCTGAATGAAAGCTATGTGATCAAATAAATTATATGAAAGACAGTGATGTATGTTGTCGCATGTTTGAAATTGTCTGAATGTTTTAAGAAGGACGAAGACACGTTTAAACCACTTGTACATTTTTTCGCTTGAAAAACAAATATGCGGCTTGTTAACAACTGCAACTTTTAGGGGATGGAGAAAGTTTGAGTGTAACGGGGTACGAAGTCAGTAGGTCCAAGGAAAAGGGGAAAATGGACTGCAAGATGTTTTGTGGTTTATTTTTGTCGATGTGAGATTATTTAATTGGTTTGTTAATATTTATACCCTCTTTGTATCCTTTGACAGTAAAACATTTTATAAAAGGAAAAATGGGTGTTTGGACAGAGCGAGAAGACGCATATCATCCAATTTTTTGATTGTCGTGGTTCTCAAAGGAGTTGCTTAAACTCATAGGTTTAGGGAATGTCAACATTCATTCATTATCTTGATAAGTTGCATAGCATTTTGAACAAGTTGTAGTTTTTTGTTCCCAAATTCACAAATAGGGTCGTTCTCAATATATACAGATAAAGAAGATAAATCATCCAGCGATTGATTCGTAAGTAGTTGACATAATTCATTTATTTTTGCTCGGACCTTCCGTGGTCCTTCCACGGATGGGTCGCCCGAAAAACAGAGTGACCTGGGCAGCCTGTTTGGTAGCCTATGTAACTTGTGTGTTAATCCAAGTTAAAATGAATATACCCCTAGGCTGCTTTTCCGGGCGCCCGGGCACCCAACTTGTGCCTGGATACACGGTCGGGTGCCCAGCTGAGCATGAACCGGGCAGAACTCCTAGCAACTATTTCTATCTTCGATTTGGTGACGACTTCTCATGTGACCATCTAAACCCCCTTAACCCTTTTAAAACAAATTTATACACAGTCAATTCTCAAAAATTGAAAAGAGTCCGAATTTGGGCTCCTCCGGAAGAGCGCGAAAAAAAAAAAAAAAAAAAAAAAATCGCGCCCAGGAAATTGGCCATTACGCTCGGTGCCCCGGTCGGCATGAAAAACTTCATAGATATATCCTTCAATTAATTAATATTTGTTTTAAAAATAATAATTTACCATCCGTAAATTATGTTGAAATCATGTTCATTGGGATGAATAGCGTTTTCCTATGTCATAGGTTCACAAGGTCGATCTTCACACAAGTTTTGTCTAAGGCTCTTTCTGACATTCGGAGTATGACTATCTAACTAACGCTCAAACTATATATAACATGTGGGTTTTGATTAATTATCCTCTAAAAACAATTTTGAGGATTTAATAAATTCAGTTGATAGTCTTGTTGTACGAAATCTAGACCACTTGCCCAGTTGGGCCAAAAATAAATAAATAATAAAATTTAGTATACAAGAGTGGTCTGGGATCGCTTATCCCCACGAACCATCCTAAGGCAAAACTTGTTCAAGTCAGGGTTGTCAGGCCGAACGTACGGAGGCCCTTAAGGTGACACCCGAATATTCGGGTTCCCGTACGGGGCTCGAAGCCGAAGGGGTTCGGACCACGCAAACAGTTATTTTGACACCTAAATATGACTATTATTTATGAATTTGTTATTGTGAGTTCTTTGTGATGTAAGGTGTCTTCCTCTTAATTTTTAAGGCATTCTGTTAAGCCAAAAAATAATAAAAATCGACAAAGATAATGGTGTCAAAACTTGCTTGCCCACTCACTAATTTGTTTTTGTTTTTTTTTCCACTTTTTGTTTTTTCTTTATTTCGGGGCATAAAAAAATATATTACTTTTTCAAACATTATTTGTAGGTTGCCTTTTATGTAAGATTCACATATATAAACTTTCATGACATTTGTCAAAGCCAAAAAAAAAATGAACAATTGGCAAACATAGCTGGTTTTTCGTTGAATCTATTGAGGTAGAGCACTCGATGGGCTAGGGTGGCCCAAAGCTTGAGGAATAAAACAAAATGATCTGCTGACATAAAATTTATGCTCTGTTAAAAATGTGCTCGCCCACTCAATAATTTCATTATCATATTATTTTTTAAAATTTTGATGATTATTATTTATTTTTTGTATTTGATTTTTATTTTAAATTTGGTAAAGAATTTAGATGTAACGTTGAGACAAATGTTGTTCAGTTTATTCCTCTGCATAACATATTTTGTTTTCAGATTTTTTTACTTTTTTTTTGTTTTCGCGTTTGGCCTAATGCGTCGAGAGGTGGTCCCGAACGTTCGGGCGTTCGGGCTCGGGCGTTCGGCCCGTCTCGAACGAGGGCAACAGACGAACTAGTGTGGGCCTCCTTTTGGCTGATGCTACCAACCATTTTTCTTAGAAGGCCAAACTCTGAAAGTTGTAGTTTTACACATGTTGCATAATTGATTTCGTGGTGGGGAAACGTACTGGTGATCCCACCTTTTCACTTTAGCATACGTTGAGGGAGCTAGCTTCCAACGCTTGTGAGCCGGCAACTGCACCTTTTCAAAGTGGCGTGTCATGTTCACTACAGAGTCAGACTCGAATAAAAACACTTGCGCTCTGTAAACTGGTAAGAGCACTACCAAGGTTTGTATGAACTCGTGCTTAAACCACCAGTCCCCCCGCCAGCCGAAAACGAGCATTCCGGTGAGTTAGGGCCGAATTTGGCGGGGAGCGCCGACCGACAGGCAACCAGCGGGTCCAGTCACCCACTTTCCAAGCACCAACTTTGGCAATTTTTAGCGCCTTGAATAATCCACCAAAAAATCTGAAATTTAAAGATGCGGTAGATTAGGTCGTGATCTTTCCAGGAAAAATATAAAACAAAAGTAAAAAAATTTAGATAGTGAAATTATCATCGCGCCGAATCGGCGCGTTTTTCGTTTTTGCCACTCCGCCATCTTTCGGCCAACGGAAAAGTACCTCAACTTCCGTGATTTTTTGCAATCAGACCAATTCGAAAAAAAATCTGAAAATTGGTGTCCCAGTAGATTACGTCGATATCTGTTTAGGAAAAATATCAAAAAAATGAAAAACAAAGTTTTAGGTAGTGAAATGACCGTCACCCAGATTCGACGCATTTTCCATTTTTGCCACTGAGCTGGTTCTCCACACGGTCCTACCGGTAACCCTCATTCGTGTGTGCTACCGGTCCTCCCGATTTTTCAATGTCGGCAGGACTGGTGGTTTAAATAGGAGAGTTATGGTCCAAATGTGATGCTGGTGGCTGCACCCAAGCTGGTGTTTTCTTGGGGTGAGGAAATCAGCATTCGCAATCCCCACACTGCATGAGTCCACTCAAGCATCGTAATCATCATCAGGGAAAAAGCGGGGGGAAAGTGAGCAAGGAAAGAGGAGATGACAGAAGAAGACACACACCACACGATTTACGAAAAAATATAATCATTAATAACCAGACGCGACAATACCAATGAAGAAAAGAGTAAAACCACGATGGCTATGGACTTCGGCGTGCGATCCTACATGTTTCGGTCGGTCGCCGTACCGGCTTCATCAGGGGTCTTAGTGATGTCGCTTAGTTTGTGCGTTAAATCTGTTCTAAAATACTATTCTCATTACACTAACCCTGTTCCGCCCCACGCCCGGGCACTACCAGTTGAAGCCCGAAAAACACTGTCGTAGTCCTAAAAAATCCCCAAACCTGAAACTACCGGGGTCTACCACGACCCCCCAACTACAGAGGTAGCGAATAAGAACTTCAACATTTACCTTAATACCACCGAGAATCCGTGGTTCGATCCAGATTCTTCCAGGACCAGATCCGGTCCCCAGGCTGATTCAGAGAGGAAAAATGATGTATGATTACTAGGCAGAAAAGGCAAGGTTCTCGTAACTTTCAGGGACCGGCCCCGTCCCAAGTGCTATACTCAAAGCGTAACTCCTACTTCGTCGTTTGACAAGCGTCTCTTCATAGCGTACTAAGACAAAATAGGAAGCAAGGGAAAACAAAACTCCATAAAAATAAAAGGTAAGAAAAAAAATTAAAAATAAATTGTTTAACAAGCGTCACTTCATAGCGTACTAAGACAAAATAGGAAGCAAGGGAAAACAAAACTACATAAAAATAAAAGGTAAAAATAAAAATATATAAAAATAAACAGCAGCGTTGGAACTATCCAGCTGAAACAATTCCCCTGTCTCATAATTGCCACAACGTTAATATCTGCACCGGATCCGACCAGATTCCTCCACCTTTTTCTGAAAAAATTCTCAGCGCTTGATCAAACAAAAGATTCCGAAAATCCCTCTTTCGTAATTCAATTTTAAGAGTGAAAAGAAAGACTCTTTCCATTTCTTCCCAGGTGGTCATTGCCCTGGCTCGATGTAGAAAGGAAGTAATGACAAACATTTTCTGTTGTTTTGAAGAAAATGAGCAATGATCCTGAAGACTCTGAAACAGTCTCTCATCATGCACCATTTTTCGTTGATTCTTGTGAGTAGCGACACATGCAACTTTTCCTTCCTCGTGTGCCACCAGTACCACACATCCTAGAAAGTCCCAACAATTATTCTCACTCGTTTTTTCGAGAACTATCATACAAGCCCTCAAATCTCTTAATGAGCTTCATAGCCTTGCCCCTCAAAAAAGCCTCCTCTTTGTGAAATTTCACAAAAACCAAAACACCATCCACCATACGTGCACCAACGAGCGGTCGGCACTAAGCGAAGACGGAAAGTTAAACTCATTATATGCACATAACGAACAGGCTAGAGCGGGGCTGGATGATTTGCCCATGGGGACGCCGACCACCTGTCGCAGAACCATCTCTGATGCACGAATAAAGGTGTTACATAAGTCAAAATCCATAAAATTAAACGAACACTCTATCCATCCTTCCTGTTTTTTCCCGAACCTGAATTTTGCGCCCTTCCCTATTCTCTTTACCAACATGTCACCCACCCATTCACGCATTCAAAAATTGCAAATCCAACACATCGCCTCTAGTACCGAACTGAGGGACAGGTTACAAAACATTTCTTTAACGTCGTAGCTAGCACCCACAATCCTTTCATGCTTGTCTGTCTCCAAATTCAAATTATGAATCTCCCTAGCCAGGTCAATGGTACTCTTCATATTGAAGTTTGTCCTTCGTGGCAAGCTCCACACCATATGGTTAACCATAAAGGATACATGTGAGTTTGCAACCGCTGCATACTCGGAGAACGAAGGGCAAATCGGGCCCCATCTATCAAATGCTTAGGGATAGCATATGCCTTCCCAATCTCTCCCTTTTCATTTTATCGCCCCAGCGTTTGGAGACCCTTTTCTTTATATTTCGTGACCATCTCGTTAACTAGCACTTTTTCGTCCTTATCTACGTGTTGAAAGCCTACGTTGTCCGTGAACAGTTTTTTCATCCCTCCAGAATAGACAATCGGACAGCATATCAGCGTGGCGACAGGATTATGGTCAATTGGGCAGCATACCAGATTCCCAAATTTCTCCTTCCATTCCCGAGCCTTATGCTTTTCAATGTCACCCGTACTCTCCCCATTTTTTAACATGCACTCACATAACTTCTCACAGGCATCATGATGCCAACTCACAACAGGAAGCTGCCTTCTTATAAATTCAACCGCAATCTGTTTACGTAAATCTTTCAGAGTTCTACCTCGATCTGGTTGTAAGATATTTCTAGAATTTTGAAGCCAATTCGGCACATCCTTCATTTCGGCCAGCCTTACACATACATGTCCATTCACTCTCTTTAAAGCCGTGTCTGCCTCATCACAACAGCATTCCAACATCGCCTTCCTCGCTACCACTCGAAAATTATGAAGAATATCACCCACAGTCTTATTACGCGTCCATACAATCCTCATTCGTCGCACAAACATGTCTTTCCATGCTGAGGAGATATCCATACGTCCCAAAAGCATCATACACAGCTGCCTAATACCAACCTTTCTTATTGAATCGTCGAACTTAACACGTACAACCAGACTTTGTCTCACATTAACTTCATACAACCGGCGTACAGCTCCACAGATGATCAGACAAAGTTGAAATTTAGTCTTCTTTTCGTGGAAGCCTCATATCGCACAAAATGAATAAACTAACCAATCAAAGCCCCAATAACTCAAATCCTTCCGCTTCGGTGGACAATTCAATAATTCCACTAACGACTCCTTAAGCTTCTCTGTACGTGAGCAAAATCCTGTAATGTTCTCGAAACGAATAGTGACACCCTCCTGAAACCATCCCTTGGCATCTCAAAGGCTAGATTTCCCAAAGACTTACGAGACTACTGACCCACCATAGCATCTCTTAATCACTTTTCAGCCACCAATCCACATACAACCTCTCGTACACTGTACTGTTAACGTCCTGATACGCGCCTCTTACAGTCGTCAAGGATACTTTTAAGTCTTGCAAAAGTATGCCCTTTATCAATGGTAAAACTCAAATCGACCCCCTCGGCCATAAGTCGACATCGACCGGAGTTCTTATCGTCTCCCCTTCTCTCCTCCATGTTTCCTCCAGATGACGTCTCGCAATCTCGCCTTCTAGCCCTTGTTGAGCGCTCCTCTTGTGTTTCGATGCTGCCACCTCCAGATCCTCACCTTTCTTTTTTAACTTAGCTATCTCGTTGTCGTCATCCTGCTTCTTTCTCCTAAAAAAGGTTTCATACATGCTATCAATTTTTTTTTTCATCCTTGATGTCATAGCTTCTTCAAATTTTTCTCGTTCCTTCATTCGGCGAGCCTTGCCCTCTTCCTCCTCCCGCTCCTTTTTCTCTTTCTCCTCCCTCTCTTGCAGTTCACAATCTTTTGCATCAAGTCGAACCACAGTGGTCAACCATCCTTGGGTAGTAGCTGCCATGTGGTGCGTGGGCATACTGCACCGGTTGTGCCTGCATCGTAGCGGATGGTGGTGCCGGTAAAGCCAGTAGAGGTTGTTCTTGTTGCGTCACACCTCCCACGTAGTTGCCACCATGCGGTCTATACGGACATTCCCTTTGGATATGACCAGACACCCCGTATGCATAACATGTTGGGACAAAACCCGACATCCCGTCTATATGAAACTAACCGAAGAAGAAGGGAAGGGGAGAGAGACAAAGGATTGAAAGGAGAGGTAAAAGGAAGGAAGGGAGAATCTTACGACACGTTGTGGAGGAGTGATCTAATGATAACGTAGCCACATTAAACGTAGTTCAATTTCTACACAGGTTACCACTGAAAATGGTGAGGAAATCAGCATTCGCAATCCTCACACTGCATGAGTCCATCCAAGCATCGTAATCATCATCAGGGAAAAAGCGGGGGGGAAGTAAGGGAGGAAAGAGGAGATGACAGAAGAAGACATGCACCGCACGATTTACGAAAAAATGTATTCATTAATAACCCAGACGCGACAATAGTCATGAAAGAAAGAGTAAAACCACGATGGCTATGGACTTCGGCGTGCAACCCTACATGTTTCAGCCGGTCGCCGTACCGGCTTCATCAGGGGTCTTAGTGATGTCGCTTAGTAATTCGTGCGTTAGAACTGTTATAAAATACTGTTCTCATCACAATAACCCTGTTCCGCCCCGCGCCAGGGCACTACCCGTCAAAGCCCGAAAAACATTGTCGTAGTCCTAAAAAATTCCCAAATCTGAAACTACCGGGGTTTACCACGACCCCCCAACTACAGAGGTAGCGAATAAGAACTTCAACCTTTACCTCGATACCACCGAGAATCCGTAGTTTGATCCAGATTCTTCCAGGACCAGATCTGGTCCGCAGGCTGATCCAGAGAGGAAAAATAATATATGATTAATAGGCAGAAAAGGCAAGATTCTCGTAACTTCCAGGGACCGTCCCCATCCCAAGTGCTATACTCAAAGCGTAACTCCTACTTCGTTGTTTGACAATCGTCACTTCATAGCGTACTAAGACAAAACAGGTACAAGGAAAACAAAACTATAGAAAAATAAAATGGAAGAACAAAAATTAAAAATAAAAATATATAAAAATAAACAGCAGCGTTGAAACTGTCCAGCTGAAATAATTCCCCTAGGGGTGGTCCACAAGGGGTAAACTGCTTCACCAGACATATATATTGAAATTGTGTTCACTGCCGGTTCCACCACCAGGCACATGCACGGGAAAATTCATTCCCTGTTTGCACTTCCTCTTTCTCTCTCTCTCTCTCTCTGTGTGCGGCCCGTGCGTTTCGAATGCACAAACTGGGAATGAATCTTCCCGCGCAAAGTTTGCTCTCTCTCTCTCTCTTTGCAGCCCGTAAGAGAGAGAGAGAGAGAGAGAGAGAGAGAGAGAGAGAGAGAGAGAGAGAGAGAGAGAGAGAGAGAGAGAGAAGAGAGAGAGAGAGAGAGAGAGAGAGAGAGAGAGAGAAAGAGAGAGAGAAAGAGAAAGAGAAAGAGAGAGAGAGAGAGGGCGTGTTGCCCATCATCATGGGACGAATGAATCTTCCCACGTTCTCGCTGAAGATTCATTCTCATTTTGCACATCTGGAGCCCAGTTGTTGCGTGCGCCTCTCTTGGGATGTGCAAAATGGGACCCATGAATCTTCTCGCGATCTCGCAAACGATTCATTCTCCTTTTGCACATGAGGCACTACCGCGTAAGAGAGAGAGAGAGAGAGAGAGAGAGAGAGAGAGAGAGAGAGAGAGAGAGAGAGAGAGAGAGAGAGAGAGAGAGA
>BFEA01000124.1:1385389-1399132 GCA_003427395.1 Chara braunii
AGAGAGAGAGAGAGAGAGAGAGAGAGAGAGAGAGAGAGAGAGAGAGAGAGAGAGAGAGGATTATACATGATATTGTACATGTGTGCGGCGTAGCCGCAATATAGCAGGTATAACCATTGTGGCCCGTACAGCCAGTATAGCCACAATATAGCCATAGTAGCCACGGTATAGCCACAGTATATCCAGTATAATCACAGTAAAGTCAGCGAGCCAGTATAGCCAGTATAGCGTTCGTCTTATTGCACGTGCCAGCATAGCCAGCTTGTGCAAGGTAGCGCTGAAGTACGCTGTGCCTCTCTAGCTTGGGTCACACTCACTAACTGTAGGACTTTTCTGGACGTCACTGACGGCAATTACGTCCAGAAGGAAGTCCAGAAAGGCGCCGAGCGTGAATATGCCTTTAGATGCCGATAGCCTGAGCACAACACATATGCTCTTTTGGCTGCACGGGACCGGAATGATAGCTCGTGTACATTCCGTATCAGGGTGCGTTGTGTTCGGTTGAAGACGGTAGTAGCTTGCACTCCCAAGTATATTCTGCGCTTCAAGCTTACATGCTGATAGTGCGAGTGCGCCACAGCTAATCCCGTAATACTGTATGTGCAGGTTGCGCAGGCTGATAGTGCGGCCGCGGACGTTGGCGATGGCTATGTGGAGATAAATACATAGCCCTTTTTTTTGGTTTTCTACTAGCGTCTTCACCCGAATAGAACCGTATGCCCGGTCATTATAGCCGTATGCCCGGTCATTATAGCCGTATTTGGTGTAATTTTCAGTCCAGATACGGCTATAATGACCGGGCGTTCTATTTGGGTGAAGACGGTAGCGTTTGTTCCGCAGGTTGTACAGGTTGCGCAAGTGGACACATAGCCAGATCTATGGAGATACGGACTGACAGAGTTCTTTTTTTTTTTTTTTTTTTTTTCCAGACAGAGTTCTTTAGTCTACCCATGTCCGTTTAATGGAGTTTATGTGCAAAAGAAGTGAAGGCTCGATTGGCAGGAGTGGTAGATATGCGCAGTGTTTGTCGCATACGCCGTGCGATTAGTGGAGTGACCGTTTGGATTTCTTGATTGGCTAGTAATACATGTCCAGGTGACTGATGGATGGAGTTATGAGGCGGCAGGTGGAAGAATGAGTGTGAGGAATCCAGGGAGAGTGTGACGATGGTTGTGGCCGGGGACTGACTAGCCTTTTGTTGGCTTTTCACTCGACTTTTCTCGACGATTGTAGGAGAAATGACGAAGGCGCCCAAGCCTGCTGCTGCAGCAGTTGTCCCCTCCTCGTCTGCTGGCCTTCAGCCCCTTCGCGGTGCAAAGAAATCCAAAATTGTGAAGAAAGCGAAGTCCAAAACCTCGAAGAAAGCCAAAACTGCAATCAATGACGACAAGGCGAGGAATGATTCAACGACTGGCGTTGATAGCCTCAACTCACTTCACGGCCTTGAGAGTAAGTTTAGGGTCAAATGCAATGCTCTCTCTCTCTCTCTCTCTCTCTCCCCACAGGCACACTCGCACATACAGCCCCCCCTCCCCCCTGATGAGTCGGTGGACGTCTGACGAAAATATAGCATAGTAATGCTTTTCTTGTGGAGTTGTGTATAGCGAACATGACAACACACACACACACACACACACACACACACACACACACACACACACACACACACACACAGACAGACACACACAGACACACACACACACACACACACACGCACACACACACACACACACACACACACACATCTGCTCATCTGGGTGGAAAAGGGGTTGTTGTGGTGACAGTCTACGACACGCACACACAAAATGACCTCTGGCTGTCTCACACACACACACATGAGCCCACTTCATGGGCCTGAGAGTAGGTTTAGAGGGAATGACATAGTATACCTTGCCTCTCTCTGTCCCTACCCCTCACCCCTTTCCGTCTCTCTCTCTCTCTCTCCCCCCCCCTCGTCCATCATGCGCACTTGCGTGTACACAGGTTTTCTCCATCTGTCCGTTCACCTGCTTTCCCCTCACCTGCCTGCCCGTCTGCCCGTTCATATTCCTCTTCGCCTGCCTGTCTGTCCATCTATCAATCCGTACGCCCGCGTGCCTGTACGTTTCCCCTCCTGACTGCCTGCCTGTATGGTCCCCCTCCTATCTGCCTGCCTGTATGGTCCCCCTCCTATCTGCCTGCCTGTATGTTCCCCCTCCTATCTGCCTGCCTGTATGGTCCCCCTCCTATCTGCCTGCCTGTATGGTCCCCCTCCTATCTGCCTGCCTGTATGGTCTCCCTCCTATCTGCCGGCCTGCCTTTTTTTTTGCGTGAAGAAAAGGGCGACCTGCCTGTATGGTCCTCCTCCTGCCTGCCTGCCTGCCTGCCTGCCTGCCTGCCTGCCTGCCTGCCTTTTTTTCTGAGTGAAAAAAGGCGACGTCCTTGAGGTATTCATTGTACTGACCAGGCCCATGTAATCAGAATTATGTTGTTCTGTTTATTTGATCTTATTTGGATTCGAACTTGGGTGTGTATTTCAACACTTCATGGTGGGTGTACCATCTGAGCTAGGCCTGTCCGCCTGCTTGATTGATTGCCTGTCTGTGTGTGCGTCTCTCTGTCTGTCTGCCTGTCTGTTTGCTTGCCTGCCTTTCTCGTTGGCTGTATGTCCGTCTGCCTGCCAGCCTCTCTCTCTTTCTCTCTCATACACACACTATTACACGCATTTGCTTGCTTTGCATCATTGTTGATCCCTTCCTGTGGTCATTAATATTCTCCCATCTCATTGTTTTTGGATTCGAACTCGTGTCATGCAGAATGGGTGTCAGAGTACCAAGCGCAGAGGCCTGGACTGAAGGTTCTGGAAACACAACTGGATGAATACATGGCAGAATATGATGCCAAAGTGAAGGAGGTATGCCACTCTCTCCTGGTGTTCATTTCCACGTTTTTCGGGAGAGATCACTGTCAGTAGTCCTTGAAATCTCAGTGTTGAAAAAAAATAATAAAAAATCCGGGTATTGTTGTATAGCTGAACTCCTCAGGGCATACTCACACTAATAACTGACATTTCAATAAATTTGAAATATTGAAATATTCTTCTTTTCGCGGGACTGCGAGGATATCAGTCCTCGACATATGCCCACGAAGGACCCCTGTGGCAGACCCCAGCTGCAGACATATGGCCCGCCCTAAATAAAGGTGGGCCCCGAATCTCATGAGGCCTGAATTCGTCAATTTTGCAAAGCGTTGGTGGGTGTCAGACAGTTACCACGCCCCAGATGGTTACATCCGCCCTGCTCGTGAGAATCAGAAATATTTGTGAGCCGTCTAGGCTCTTCCAACCACGCAGGGGAAACAGGGAACGCCGCCTGCGTGGTTGGGCACGCCTAAGCAATTCGGTCCCAGGCCACTGTTTGAATGGGCCTGGGCGCAGACACTTTGGCCCAACATGAAGCTACTGGGCGCATGGTTGCCAGGCCCAGGCAGCCAGCACAGGCAAGCACTTTCTATATAGGAAAGTGCCCGCCTGCCATTCATTCATTCGGGCACTTGGAAGTGTGTGCGGCAGCGCTGCTGGAGCAATGGCTTGCATGCGGCATACTGGTGCAGGTGCTGGAAGTAGCGAGCGCGGTCGATAGGAGCAGGGCACTGCAAGCAGGAAGTGCCATAGCTCAGCCCTCCATAGCCGGACAGGCAGCGGAGGTGGTGGTGGTCTTCGGGGTTATTGAGGCAGTGTGGGGAGAAGACAGGGATGAGCAGAAGAGGGAGAATGAGGAGGTGATGTGAGGGCACATACCTTGTCTTGGCGGAGGTATACTTGGTCGACATCTGCATGTACTTCAGTTGCTGCTGCTGACGTCAACTGGTTGCTTCATTTTGTAGGCTGGTAGAGTAGCTGTAGGATCGTAGTCAGGGTGCTGAGCACCATTAGGGGGAAGAGCTTCGATTGCATCGTTGGTGGTGGCGAGAGTATGCTTCCATTGACAATTGAGTTCGCTGCTTTGGTTCTTTTTCGGTGTGACATCAGTTCATTTCATGCTTTCTGGACAGCTGTCGACTATCTGGCTTTCAGTGTGATTTTGCAATCTGGAATTCTATCATTCGCTATTGCTCATTTTCTTTGCAATTAGGGGGAAGAGCTTCGATTGCATCGTTGGTGGTGGAGAGAGTATGCTTCCATTGACAATTGAGTTCGCTGCTTTGGTTCTTTTTTCGGTGTGACATCAGTTCATTTCATGCTTTCTGGACAGCTGTTGACTATCTGGCTTTCAGTGTGATTTTGCAATCTGGAATTCTGTCATTCGCTATTGCTCATTTTCTTTGCAATTTAGTAGCGGAGCTGGTTCCAGCCGCTCCGCTGGCTCCAGCGCAATTGCTGTTTAGTGCTTTGTCGAGGAATGGTGAGGCATCGATAAAGCTTGTGCGCTGGGTTAATAGGCGGCCCTGTGTGGAGAGGGCGCGCCAGGAAGGCTATGTGGTGACATTGGGGTGAACGCTGGATGATGAGAGCTTTCTGACGTTGCATTTTAAGCCGAGGTGGAGTTGCATTGTATTGCGGGTTGTGCCGAGGCACTGACTGGTCACCATAAATGCACGTCAGGTCAACTGGTGAGAACTCTGTGGTTGGGAGCAGTATTATGAGGTATGCTGCTCCTTACGTTACCTACCCTCTTCATTGCTTCTTACCGTGAGGAAGTGAGTCTTGTCTTGAGAGTCCTCTCATAGTGAGGTGTTGCGAGCGCTCAATCTTGAGAGTCAACATTTTCCTGGGGAGCATGCTGGTGTGAGAAGGGCGTTGCCTCTGAAGGGTCCTGGACGAAGCACTTGGGTCATGATCACCATGCCAGCCCACTGGGAGTAGAGCACGGATGCTTTGCTGCTGAGGCCTTTGGTCTGCTTTGCTGCGCTGTAGAGGTTGTGTTGGGCAGGCCAGCCCTATGGGGGAGAGACGGAGTACCGGACCGTCAATAGAGAGATTCCGGCGGAGATACACGACTCGCACTGTACGCGACTATAAAAATAGTACGGACGGGGCTGGCTGGTCTTGCATCGACGTGGGGCATAGGGGTGGGCCGAATGCACACCACATGCTAGTCAACCAGAGCTTTCGGGACGTCGACATTAAGTGACTACTCAAAGAAAGATAGAGGGGGAGGGAGGTTCCAGTGAACTGCTCGATTATTAGTTATTGTCCTATTTCCATTCAGCTTGCATTCCAGCAAATGATTTTTTTTTTTTTTTTTTTTTGATTAGTTAGTTGTTATGGACTCTGCTGACAACTAGCAGACTGCTGAAGTTAGAGTAGAAAATTATTATGTGCTGCATCGCAATCTGTTTTAGGCTCGTCAAAATAAAAGTAGAATTGTTTGTTGGGGTCTGAACTTATCTGCTGTTACCGCTTGATTACGTTTTGACGTATCTGGACGGGGTAATTATTTTATTTTATTTATTTTAAGGATGGGTGGGATGCCAGGCTGCGGTAGGTCCCAGTGAGGACTCTATTGCAGATTGCATGCCAGATGCGTAGCTCATGAGTGAAGATGACAGTGAAGTTGAGAGACTAGACCAGGACGGTATGAGGCTTACCCGGAGACAGACACTTAGTTGGCCGACCACGTTCTTGGTGTTAGAGCCAGGAGAGGAAAGATACTGCAGAGAGCAGTTGAGGGGAGGAGATTGCGGAGGGCACAGGAAGCAGCAGCCAACTTAGAGAGGGCATTAGCAGCTGCAGCGGCAGCACATGCTAGGGCTGAAGCGGAGGCCGCAATGGCTACCTCCTCTGCAATGTCACAGGCCTCTTCTGAGGCCTCTTCGTCAGGTGTAAGTCAGGGTATGGCCCAGCCTTTCGTTAGTCAGTTTGCTGGCTCGCAGGTCAGCCAGCAGCAACCCATGTCAGCAGAGGTTTATGAGATCCAACATACGGATGCACTTCATGATGAGTTACAGCGCCAGTTAAAGGATGTAGTGGAGAGAAGAGAAAATGCTAGAAGAAGGAAAGCTAGACTAGAGGCAAGGGGAGGGGAGTTAGGTAGGCTGAAAGTTGTCAATTAGTCAGCATTTGATCCTATTTAAGTCCCTTCGGCGCTGTCTTTTGAATGTGGCCAAGGTACAGGCCGTGCAGCAGGAAATGTTGGCTGCGCTTAGAGCGTCTAGGCCTATGGCTAGGTCAGCGGAACCTATTGTAGCTCCTTCTACGGTTGCAGGTCCCTCGATGACGCTGCCGCCCATGAGAAGTCCCTTCGTCCCACAGTTTGGCATTAGTCCAGCAGGCGGTACACTAGCAGGTGTTAGCGGGCAGGCTCCGGGACCAGCTTCTTCAGTCCCTTATCCAGCCGCTGCAGCGACATTGCAGCCCCATGTTCAGCAGCCTTTGCAGCAGGTGCATCCGTCGCCACAGCAGCCTGTCCCACTGGTGTCCCAACCGGTGCAGCAGGCACAGGGCCGTGGACAATCAATGCAATGGATGCCCAATGCTAACTCCTAAACCTTTTTTCGAAGATGAGAAGGATCTTAATACTTGGGTGAGAACAGTGCCCACTTATGTGTGGCACAAGCTCACAAGGCCCGAGGAGGAGGTGATCGTCGCTGCATCCTTTTTAGAAGGATCAGCAACCAAATGGTTAGACGGGTTAGTACAGCAGCACGGATACGGTCAGAACTTCGATGGCTGGGCACATGCTCGGACTTTGGAGGAGTTCGTAGGGTTAGTTCGCAACAGGTGGCATGACCCTCAGGGGGCGCAGAAGGTTATCGACTCGCTAGTGAGCCTGGCATGTAAGAGGTACTGGTCCATTCGGCGAGGTGACTGATATTGTAGAGCACTTGACCTTTGTCCCAGGCGTGCGGTGTGATCTGCAGGTTCTCATGACAACCTATCTGCGATGTCTGCCTACAGACGTCAGAAACAAGTTGGTTGGTGAGGCCTCCATAGATGTACATGACTTTCCTTCGTTTAGTAAGAAGGCCTTAGAGATAGAGGCCCGATTCGGGAGTGGGCAATAGTCATTGATTGATGGGAGGAAAAAGAAGTTGCCCCAAGATAGGAAGAAGAAGTGCAACCTTATGCTTGTTGACCATGACAGCAACACGACCGAGGTTGAGTAGTAGCTCCCATAAGAGAAAAAGCTAAGGGGACCGGGACACATAAGGGCAGCTGACCCAAGGGTCAAGTGGAACAAGGACCACGCATATGGGTGAAACTTGGATTAGAGTACGATGTGTGGCGTAATCGCGTTGCTCGAGGCACATGTCTAAATTGTGGCCAGTAGGAGCACACAATGAACCGTTGCAAGAGTAAGCGAGTTACAACGAAGGTAGCATCCTCGATCGTGGTTGTGGTACCGTCTACCTCAGGTGGTGCATCTGCGAGCACTCCCTAGGGAAACATGCCAGGCCAGTAGGAGTTATAGTTGCTCCTACCCATGCTGAAGTGGTGGCCTCACCCGCTTCACTTCACAGGTTGGCCGAAGCTATTGGCCCCCATATCGCCCCGCAGACAGATCCAGACCAATGGATACTCTGTACGATGGATGTGTCTGAGTCCTTTGAGGAGTTAGAGCAAGAATGGTTATGTAAGGACCCTAGAGACTCCTGGGAGATTGACTGAAGGTCCAAAGGGTGAATATTTTGATGTAAAAGTCGATGTAGGTGGCCGTAAGGTTGGAGCCTTCGCATACATAGGTTCTACACAAAATTTCATCAGTCGTGCTTGTGTGGATAGGCTGCACTTAGGAGACCAAGTGCATCGGCTTCGCAGATCTGTAGCATCTACCTTAGCCAACAAGCACTCCATGGTAGTGAAAGACTATGTCAAGGACGCAGTCTGTACCCCTTACGGAGGAGGGGAACTGAGACACAAAAACTCCTTCCTGGTTAGTGATGAGTTGCCCTTCGATATGCTGCTAGGTATGTACTACCTCGAGGTTGTTAAGGCCCAATTTGACTGGGATAGGAAGGTGATGATGTACAAGCTGCCAACTGGGGGGCTTGTTAGACTGTAGAAGTACAAAGCAAGCAGGCTAGTTGAGTCTTATGGTTGCATGTCCGCTTCAACTTTCTATAATTATTACAGTAGAATCGCGAGAAAGGCACGTATCTAGTCTCTGTCTTTGAGAAAGGGGAGGCCATAAAAACACCCCGAGAGATAGAAGCAGTTGTTGCTCAATATCCAAACCTTTTTGAGGAGCCTACCGTCTTCACCCGAATAGAATGCCCAATCATTATAGTCGTATTTGGTGCAATTTTCAGTCTACATACGGCGATAATGATCGGGCGTTCTACTCGGGTGAAGACGGCAGGGGTATTGTCGAGAGAGAGGTAGTCCATGCGATTGAAGTCATTCCAGGTAGCAAGGTACCTAGAGGGCGGATACATAAGATGTCTCTTGCGGAGTTAGATGAGCTTCGCCAACAGCTCAAGGAGCTCACAGAAAAAACTTGGATTCGGCCTAGGATGTCCCGCTACTATGTGCCAGTACTGTTTGTTCCCAAGAAAGGGGGGACCTTGAGGATGTGCATTGATTATAGGGGCCTCAACGCCATCACAGTTAAGAACGCTAAGCTCCTACCCCACATCAACAACCTCTTGGATAGGGTGCAAGGATGTTGGTGCTTTAGTCAGAGAGATCTAAAGTTCGGATACCATCAGATTGCCATAAGGCCTGAGTGTCGACACAAAACCGCTTTTCAGACCAGGTACGGTCCGTATGAGTTTGTAGTGATGCCTTGTGGTCTTTGCAATGCTCCTGGGACATTCCAACACGCGAATCTGTCATGACTACTTAGATATTTATCATCATGTATCTTGACAACATTTTTATCTTTAGGACTGTAGAGGAGCACGCGGAGCACGTTAAGATAGTGCTAGGGATCCTAAGACAGCACCAGTATAAGGTCAACTTGGAAAAATGTGAATTCGGTCGCACCAAGATCTTGTACTTGGGTTATGTAATTTCATTAGATGGCTTGAGGTCGGATGATGCCAAGGTGGCCAGCATATGTGACAAACACAAACCTCAGTTCGTGACTGAGGTGAGGTTGTTCTTGGGGATGAAGGGCTACGGCCATCCATTTGTTAAAGCACCAGTACACCATACATAGGCCCGCGGGTGTCAGTGTGGAAGATGCACCACTTTGGAGGCCGCCGATTTTTTTTCCAATGGCGCCCCTCGCCACACGGCCCCTCTGAGATTTGCTTGTGGCAACAAAAACTTTCTGCACGGATGGGGCCGGTTTTTTTTTTTTTTTTTTTTTTTTTTTTTTTTTTTTTTTTTTTTTAACCGGGCCCGGTGCCCAAGGCTTGATATTACCAATAATAAGATTGAGGCCGGGGTCCTCACAGTCYACCCGGAGGATGATGACCCTGATGATACTGATGATACCACAGATAATGATGCTAAAGAGACTAATGTGCACGGATGGGGCCGTGTGTAGGCGGTTTAAGAACTGAGGTACTATAGCTTCCCCGCTAACAGACCTCGTGTGCCGTGAAGCCCGTGGGAGTGGACAGATAAGTGTGAGGCAGCCTTCAAGAGACTGAAGTATGCCCTCATGCACCATGAAGTCTTGAAGTTTCCGGATCCTGAGCTGCCTTTCATTGTGACCATAGACGCCAACCAATACGGCATAGGCGCGGTGCTTGCACAAAAGATGCCATCCCAGAAACTGGCTAAGTCCACGTATGAGCGAGCCTGAGCTGCCTTTCATTGTGACCATAGACGCCAACCAATACGGCATAGGCGCGGTGCTTGCACAAAGGATGCCATCCCAGAAACTGGCTACGTCCACGTATGAGCGAGAACTCTATGCCCTCTATAAGGCACTGACTCATTGGAGGCACTACCTCCTAGGCAGATTCTTCCATGTGAGGTCTAACCACGTGACTCTGCACTGGATTAAAACGCAGACTGTACTCTCCGGTGCACTCAAGAGGTGGATTGAAGTCATACAAACTTGACCCTCTGAAAGGGGAGTACAACAAGGTGGCTGATGCACTATCACAAAGGGCAGAGTATCTGGGCACGCTATTTACAGAGTTTGGCATTTCTGACGAAGTGACTGGATTGATGGTGGAAGCCTATCGAGAGGACCCCATCATGTTTGAGATCATGCACAAACTCCAGGCCAAAAATAAGGCCACAACCGATGAGTTTGTGCTGGTTGATGGCTTGCTGTTGCTCGAGAAGGCAGGGACTGTGAACCGACTAGAGAGTCTTTGCGTAGTTTATTTTTAGGTGGCGCATCTGGTCATTTTGGTTTCAAGAAACCGTCAGCAAGCTTAGTGCAGCGTTTCTGGTGGCCCACAATGATGGATGATGCAAAGAAATATGTCGAGACTTGTCAGGTTTGTCAGTATGACAAACCGAGGACACAGGCACCGCTTGGGCTTATCAAACCTTTGCCTATCCCTGCTGGTCCTGATCAGTGTGTGTCCATGGACTTCATGGATAGTCTTGTGACCAGCAAGAGTGGCAAAAGGCACATCTTTGTCATCGTGGACAGATTCAGCAAGTACGCTAGGTTAATTGCGATGCCAGAGACAGCTAGGACTGACCATGCAATTAAGCTGTTTATGGATAACTGGGTGCGCGACTTTGGTATTCAGAAGTCCATAGTTAGTGATAGGATGTCAGATTCACTAGCGAACTATGGCAAAGCACAACCCAGCAAATGGGAACCCAACTGCGGATGATATCAGGGAATCACCCTGAGTCAAATGGCCAAGTTGAGCAGATGAACCGGGTAGTGCAGCACCTGCTTCGGCACTATATCAAGCCAAGCCAGGATGACTGGGATGAGAAGTTACCTCTCATCGCCAGCCTGTACAACAACACTGTGCACAGCACTACCGGCATGACTCCCAACCAACTGCATTTGGGTTGGAAGCCCAGATCTGCTCTTGAATTTGTATTGCCTAAGAACCAGCCCACAGCAGCACCAGGCAGCATAGAATTTGCTGTCAAATATGAACAGCTGCTGGAACAGGTTGTCGAGCACATAAAGAAAGCTCAAGACACTATGGTAGCGTCTGAGAACAGGCATAGATGACCATCTTCATTTCAAGTAGGGGAAAAGGTATGGGTTAAATCATCTGAACTTGGACAGGAACTGGGTATATCTAGGAAGCTCGTGCCACAGTACTTTGGGCCCTGTGAAGTTCTCCACATAGTGGGAGATCAACTGGACGGTCCTTTGTGCGCCATTCGTATCCCTGGTCACCTACGTACACACCCCGTTTTCCATGCCTCCAAACTTGCCCTTTTCGCTGAAACAGACAGGTTCCCTTCACGGAGATCTATGCTGGCACCGACCATGGACGGACACGTGGACATTGACGATATCGTTGAACACAAGCTGACGCCTGTGACCAAGCCTCCAGGCAGAGGACGCCCTTCGAAACCGCAGATGCAGTACAGAGTGCGATTCACGGATCATGTTGACCCGAAGGAAGATCGATGGTTCACAAGAGAAGAATTGATGAAGACTGCTCGGCAGGTTATATCAGGATATGAGAGAAGTCTAAGAGGAAAGCAGCCAGCTGATAAAGACTTCTCAGAGGACTATCGAAGTAAAGGAGGAGGGGGTGCGAGGACATCAGTCCTCGGCATGCCCACGAAGGGCCCCCCGCTGCAGACATATGGCCCACCCTAATTGAAGGCGGGCCCGGAATCTCATGAGGCCTGAATTCGACAATTTTGCAAAGCATTGGTGGGCGTCAGACAATTACCATGCACCAGTTGGTTACATCTGCCCTGCTCGTGAGAATCAGAAATATTTGTGAGCCTTCTAGGCTCTTCTAGCGATGCAGGGGAAGCAGGGAACACCGCACGTTTGCACCTGGGTGGTTGGGCATGCCTAACCAGTTCGGTGCGCAGACACTTTGGCTGAACGTGAAGCTACTGGGCGCACGGTCGGCAGGCCCAGACCTTTGTAAGCTGTGAAGCTGTGAAGCTGTGAAGCTGTGAAGCTGTGAGGCTGTGAGCTTTTTTGTTTCTAAAGGGGAATGGGCCCTAACATATAATGCCATTATTATTTGTGTTATTTATCTTCTAATCCATCAGGATTCCGACGCAACCGTTACCCGTGTACCATTTCAGCCCACATGAGCCGTTAGCTGTGCATGTTTTTTTTTGTTTTTTGTTTTTGTTCCCCCCTCGCATCAGCGATCTGCTGTTCTGCACACTCTGCGTCTTTGTGCTGTGAGAGTTTGCTTGTTGCATCGATGTATGCCGGTTTATTTTTTCTTTCTCTTTTTCTCTTTTTCTTTTTTTCCTTAAACCACTGGTACCTCACCCAGGCAAACGTCAGAACTGAAAATGCGACATTCTGGATTCTTCTGATGAAGAGTGCTACCAGACCAAAATGGCTGAGGGAGCCTGGCAAAGGAAAAAAGAAAACGCAAACGCGTCTGTGGCAGTTCGTATTGTTTTGGTGTGCAGGGGAAATGCACCATGCTGGTAAAAAGAGGCTCGGAGGTACTGGTGGTTAAATGTGTGTCCTTCTTTGTGCACGTCTTCCGGTGATTCATTTTCGCTGAGTATTTGTGGTAGGGGAGCTTGTGGGTGTGTAACTTGTTAAGGATTCTTCTTTCCTGCTTCCTTTGATATGTTGGCATGTGTCACAGGCGGCAGAAGAAAGTGCAAAACAAGCAGCTAAAGATGAGGGGTGGACTGTTGTCGTGAGCAAACGCGGTCGGAAAAAGAACGCTGACGGCAGTGGAATTACTGTGGGGGCGGTTGCAGCACTGAAAGCAGCAGACACACAGCCAAAGGCTAAACACCTGTCTGATTTCTACAGATTCCAGCAGCGCGAAGCTCGCCGAAACGGTAAACCACTTTTCCCTCCCTCTCCCAGTTTGCCCCAATCTGATAACCTGCAGAGTCGCAGACTACACACACACAAAAAAAAAAAAAAAAAAAAAAAAAGAAAGAACTGTTTTTGCAATCCCACAAACTGGCACTTGGTTGACCTATGAAGATATGTCGACGCTCAGATCTGGGTGTCGTGATTTGCTGTTGGTTCGAACCTACATACAGAGTGGCTTGTTTTTTTGCTTCCTTTTGTTGGGAAGGGGGTTGGACCCTAGTGTTAGTTATGATATTTATACCGTCTTCAATCGAATAGAACACCCGGTCATTATTGCTGCATCTGGACTGAAAGCCGCCCCAAATACAGCAACAATGACCGGGTGTTCTGTTCGGCTGAAGACAGTAGCATTGGTTGCTTTATTCATCTGATTCCGTCACGGTTTGCGTTCATACCCTGTTTTAATTCTAACTGTTACATGTCTGTACCATTCAGCGACATTGGGCTTGGTACATACGGATGGAGTGCTTTAGTCTGTGCACTGGCGGTCTAACATGAATAGCTTGAATGGCTGTGCCGAATGCCGCAGGCGCACAAGTTAAAGGAGGTATAAGCGTCTGTGCTGTTGCATGTGTTGTCTCATATGTGTTGTACCCTTCGTTTGTCGCCATTTGTAGTCTGCGGAGGGCACTGTTTGATGAGGCAATTCACATAGCAGAGCAAGGACTATTATTTCTGAATGCTCTCTGTATTTACTATGTGTCATCGATTCCATTCGTCTATGGCCTTCTTTTCGGGTCTCTCCTATGAAGCCTTTCTACTGTGGGAGGTGCATTTGCAAACAACTACCTGTTGGAGAGAGAGCAGCGTATGAAAGAGCAATAGGGGCTGAAGGAGGAGGGAGAGACTGCGAGGAGGAGGAGGAGGAGGAGGAGGAGGAGGAGGGGAAGGAGGAGAT
>BFEA01000124.1:1400581-1413511 GCA_003427395.1 Chara braunii
AGAGAGAGAGAGAGAGAGAGAGAGAGGTGGACGAAGGAGAGAAAGTAGATGATTGTGTCTGTGTGCTGCTGATTAGCTAGAATTGAACTGCCGGTGGGCAATTCAAATGGCTCGTACTAGTGTGCTGTCCCTCTCAATATGCTCAACCCCTCCCTCATCATCCTCCCTTACTCAGTGCCTGTCCCTTTCTCATAGTAGGAAATGCCAGTCGTCTTCACACTCTGGGGTGTCATACAGGCTTCGACATCACCATGGCCATCTTTGTAGAGGTGCCAAGAAATCCGAAGCAATTCCTCCTGCGCGCCCTCTTATGCCTAGGGCATTGTCTGCAGAGGACATGTTTCCAGAGTCACCAGATTCGACAAGGCCCAGCCAACGGTTACCGGATATAGGGCCTCTTATTCCACCAGAGTTTGAAAATGAGGTAGTAGTGGTAAATGTAGAGAAACCTACACGGGATGGTGTGCAGAGTAAGTCGTTGAGATTTCGGCTTGACTCGACAGTAGCTGTCGCCATCACTGCGCAGGCAGCATGGGAGTTTCTCACCCTCGCTTTCAAAGTGCTTTTCTGCATCAAAGTCGCACTGCAGACGGTTTTCGAAGTAACGAAATGTGTGCTTCAAGGATGGATCGGCATCATTCCTCTCGGGTTTGCGACGGGCGTTGCACTTGCACGTATAATGGCCGGGGTTAGGGACGAAGAGGGTGTGCTCGAAGCGGAGGAAGACAACCGACCAAAAGATCCGCGTACGCTTTACGTCCCTCCGAAGCTGCAGGTATGGCTCTTCAGTCTTGGCATCGCCTTTTGGGCCCTGAAGTTCTTAGGCCCAATGTCCGGTGGACATTTCGGGTACTTTGTGGCACATGTTGGCACGGGGGGTCTGTGGGAGTTATATGCCCTCTTTCGGGGTGTTGTGCATGGCGGGCAGGCAGGTCCACCCTCTGAGATGGCAGTTAGGAAGGCTATGGGAATATAGGCGGCCCACAAGTCTCGTCTTTCTCCGACGACTACCGAACGTGCCCTTCCAGCACATCCGGATGTGCATCATCGGTCTGACACGGCGAAGAAAGGTAGTAGGTGATCGTAGGAACGATACAGAGAAAGAAGATAATTTAGCATCGCCACTGCGCAAGAGGATGACACGTATAAGTTGAGATAAACCGTCCAAATTTTTGTTGCTTGAGTTCCGAGTTGTCGCTCCCGCGGCAAGAAAGTAGTGGTCATATTGATCTACAAGTGGGCAGCTCACACTGATCGTATCCTTAGCGCATTTCACAGGGGGACTAGAACCAACCTAACCCCTCTTTTTGATGCGCATTGCACAGGGGGACTAGAAACTGACCCCTCTTTTCTTTGCGCATTTCACGGGGGGGGGACTAGAAACTGATCCCCTCTTTTCTATGCGCATTTCACAGGGGGGGGGGGGGCCTAGAAACTGACCCCTCTTTCTGATTTTTCTACAAGGTGGAGGAGGATTTGTGTATTAGTTCCAGCTGTGCGTGAACGGAGAGAGTGGTTTCTGTTGGTCGGAACGCGTTGCAACTTGCATCCCCTTCGGTGCGCTTTGACAGCGAAAGTCTTTTCGAGAACTGGTAAGGTGTTTCGAACCTTGGGCGCTTTGGAGAAATTTGGACGCGAGATTTTGTTTTCAAACTCAGTTTTGTGTAATTCTGTTGATGGTGTATGGATGGTGTAGGAATTGCAGCACACCATGCGTCAGATCTCTCAGGGGATGCGAATGCGAAAAGCAATTGACGTTTCTCTTTCACTTTTAAGTGCCTTGTTACAGGGTCTTGGTGCTTCAATTGCTCGCCGAGGAGTTTGATCCTTGAACCTCATGATGCTTTGGTAAGGCACCAAAAAAAAAAGAAAAAAAAAGGTACGTGGTGTTGTTCTGGAATGTTCTTGGTGCCAGGTCATYTTTTYTTTTTYTTTTTTTTTTTCTTTTTTTTTTTTCTTTTTCTTTTCTTTTCCTTTTTCTTTTCTTTTTCTTTTTCTTTTCTTTTTCTTTTTCTTTTTTTTTGAGGGGGTGCAAGGTCATCTTGTATTTCTCCCCCATGGATATTTGAACTGGTAGTCTTCTGATACCGGCTTATCACAGGCATATGTTGGAGGGTCCGGGGCATGATCCCTGTACCTCACGCGGTGTATCAGAGAGTGCTATTCGTTCTGCTACGTCTGCAGTACCCGCTTACCGTACATTTTGCTCCACTTCACAATGCTCTAAATGTATCTGGATCTTGCGGGAGTCCAGATTCGTTCAAAATTTTGAACCAGACGGAATGTACTTGGGCTGCATCACAGTCTGAAGTACATGTAAAATGTTCTGTAGTGGATCGACTGCCATATCTTGGAGAACCAACATTGTTGTTAAACCACCAGTGCTTCACCCATACATTGGCTGCAGTGAAAAAAATAGAGCCTTGATGTTTCCACTCCAATGAATTTGGACCAGAGCCGCCAGGCCCGTCCGTCCCATGGATTTGGACCAGAGCCGCCAGGCCCATCCGTCCCAGTGTGCGAACTGTGACGTACGGAAGTACTCGTGGTTTAAACCACAAGTAGTACACGGCCCAAGCCTTGCAGTCCGAAACTTGTCGCCACAAGAAAACGAGGCCGAAGCGTCAAACGCTGGGCCCGCCGTTGATAAATTCGATCGGCAGCCTCGTTTTTGTTTCGCGCCTCCAGAATTTGAGGTGGCAGGCCCGCGGCCCAGGTGCCGATGTATTCGTGGTTTAACATGCTCCCTAACATATGTGCTGCTCACATGCGTTCCTGTGACATCTGGAGCTATAATTATGATTCCAACATTAAATCATTATGATTCCAACATTCAATCAAATACAAGTTTGTCATTGTGTTTGCTGCTAGAAATCTTCATGGTGCATGCATTCGTCGTCGCTCCCTCTCGCTCCACTACTCTCCCCCACAGCTATTGCTGAGATCCACATGCAGTGTCATGGTTTTGTGGGTGCTAATGGACTGGAACTATCAGTTGTGGATTCACTGGTTCAGTGTTGTTGCACACCCTTGCCCACATGATGTACCAAAACATGGTGCATCCGTCCTCGGATGGCCCAGCCTAATTAGTGACCGGCCGACTGCACATCATGAAGCAGTATAGTATAGTTCCCGTATTCCCAACCAAAATGGCACCATTGTTTTTGTCTTTTTTCCCTGTAACACACCCGGCCAGCAGTGTTGTTCTTCAAAGGTAGGGAGTGGGAGGAACCAGGACAAGATAACAGATATTTGGCGCTAGGTTCAGGGTGAAGAGGTCCCCCCCTCCCAACCTCCTGCTCAGTCAATCCTTTGGACCCCAGGGTAATCAATGGTGGCAGGATGATGCGATTTGATGTGATTTAAACTCTGTTTATGCAAGGGACGCTGGACCCGGTTTCCAGCAGGTGCTGCTCCCCACCAATAGATGGAGCCCTCCCCACGTGCTACCAGTGTCTGCTCTTACCAGCACCACTAGCACCGACGGGTGCCTTTTTAAAAAAAAAAAAAAAAAAAAACACGGTTGGTCTTTTCGCAAACTGGTTGTTGAAGAAGACAGATAAGTCAAACAGCACCCCGCTATGCGATACAACCCCCCACCGTCTTCTTCTCCTGCTCCTCTCCCTCCGCTTGTTCCCCTTACCCCTAACCTCTTACCAAGTTCTTATTAATATGACAACAATGTTATACTAAGTGCATCTCAAACCAGCTTTAAATTATACACATCATCTTTAACCTCTCATACCATGCCACATCAGCGTGGGCTCTGTCCTTAAAAAAAACGGTGTCGTAACAATTGAGATATGTAGAAGGCTGGCAAGGGCTGGCAAGGGCTGGCCTTTTTCCTATTCAATTTGAACACATTCTATTGAGAACCTGTCACCATTCGAGGTTGGAGAACTCACAGTACTCAAAATGGAAAAGTGTTTGTTGACAAGGGACTTCTCATGACGCAGGCCAAAGGTGCAAAAAAGAAACAACGTAACCGTGACATAATGGCACACAAGGGTGCGAAAAGGAAGCAACTTGTCAAAAAACAAAAAAATACGCCGTGACATAATGACACACATATGGTTAGCCTAACTATCTAAGGTACCTGGAATTCAAAGAATGTATAGGATACACTATATTGTTTAGTCTACTCCTAAATTGAATAGGTGGTCTATTCTAATTGTGTAAACTACTGCAGTCTTTAGTATAGGTGTTCGGGACCTAGTGGGCAGGATAGGGAGAGGTTTTGAGATTACCCCATTGATAAGGATTGAGGCTGTGGAAAACATGTACATCGTGATAACCCACTCCGGGAAAAAATGAAAAAAGTTGCGAGGTGTCGGGCATAGGGCCCAAAGAGGAAGTCCGGCAGGAGGCTTCACGAACCGGGTTTATCCCCAAGACGGGACACACAACCTGTTGGCACAGCGGACCCACCCACACACAGGGCTTACCCCCAAGACAGGACACAACCTCGCCACACACATACTGGGAGTGTCGCCGTGGACCGGAGCTACCAGGGTGCCAGCATCAAGGCATACCCCCCTCGAACTGGAGGTCCTACGTCCCCAAGGCCCGCAGCCGGGAGACAAGATGCACCGCAGCCACCTTGTGCTATGGGGATGAGAGTCACTCCCGCTGGGAAGGGGTCTAGCCCCTCCCCTCTCCCGTACGCCTCCTACTGAGCCTGGTCCTCCCGGAGCCTTCTCCCCCCATGGCCTCCAGCAACCCCAACAGGAGGCACACACTAGAGTGCGGGGACCCAAGATGCACGGTCGGGGAGTCGGCATCTGATGGGCGGGTGAATCCCCAATGCAGACCGTTACAGCACCTTGTGTCCATCAGTGCCCGTGGGAGCATGCGCACTAAGTGGGTGAGTGGTAGTGCATCAGTCTAACACCCTGCCTGTAGCTTATGCTGAGGGTGCGGGGTTTCGAGTCCGCAACCGCTTACCACAATGTGCATTTCCAACTGGTGCCCTAACCCTTGGGCCATCTGCCACTCACACCCACGCTGGAAAGTTTGTGCCAAGATCTAAGATTCAAAGATGGTATTTGTGGATCTAAGAGAAGGTTATAACCTCCAAAGTTTGTTGTTGCATGATCTCCAACATCTTATCAGTAATGAATGCTAATGATGATGTGAACCTCTTTTACTGCAATTTATCAGTCCACTAAGCACAATAGGTATCTTTTAAGCCTTGGCCAAAATCTTATAGTTGATCTTGACTTGCGAGATTGGCTGCGAATTCCTTATTTTGGCCTTGTTACTCTTCTTGTACAGACCAAAATGATGCCATGAGGTATTCCTTGGCTTAGTCTCTCACCAACAAGGATACATCTAAAAATTCTTATTAGGTAAGGAGTCACGGCCGTCAAGTGATTAACATAAAACTCCATCGAGAAGTCATTTTTGGATGACATTTTGCCCTTAGCCAGAAAGTTCATCGTGTCTCATAGCTTTTTTTGGTAAGCAACCTATCCAAACTTATCTTGGTTTATGCAAATGGTTTAAAGTTTTTTCAATACGATGTTTACATGCACAGATATGCTTTCAGACTCTCGAAAGATTTTCTAAATTTCAGGATATCCTTGAAATATATCGATGTCAGGTCAAACATTTTTGTCAACGAGACAGGTGGCCAAGTTTTAGGAAACAAGAAGTATTTCAACTCCTTCATCCATTAAGTGACTTTCACATATATCAGATTCTTAAGTGATTTCCTAGTCACCTTGTCATACATTGCAATCCCTTTAATCTTCATATTGTTTATGTTGCAATTCCTGCAATCCCCTTGTCACCTCGGAGTGATCCTTTGGACACACTACTCCTACGGTCGGGTGCAATTGCATTATGTTCTCCACGTCTTTGGGCCTAACTTGATATTTTTCATCCTTTTAGCTATAATTGTAGGAAAATTTAAGTACATTCAAGATAATAGTCAGTTGAGTGTCCAATTAGCATTCCTCATAGGCATAATACTTCTTTACATTGAGCCGATCTCCGAGGAACATGCTAATCTCGTCAGAGATATACGGGGGAAAAAACATACTAGTACTTATTCTAGCCCTTTTCCCTTTAATTGGGTGACTCGTAAGTTTAAATCCAGTTTTTGCCAGTTGCAATCAAACTTTGATTCACTGTTTATTTTAACTTCCACCACCAACTTTGCCTAAGAAAAACTACAAAAATGAAACATTGTCATATAATTTTTCAGAAGAATCGTTCGTTGTAAATTAACATCGAGTATGACTGACATCCATCGAATATATTATTCAACAAATCACTTAAATGTAACTCGATTACAAATTACAACAATAAAGACGAGTCAGATGACCTAAACTGGTTGATAATGAGGCCATTCATCATACAATTATAATCATATGCAATGAGAAGGCCTTTTATATTCAGAAGGTCTTCTACATGAAGTATATGCAATATTACGTTTTGAAAAAGAATTTATTTTTACTCTATTACGAGATGCATAGATGGTGACCATTACTCACTCATTCTTTAGGCTACCCGCATGGGTCGGGACCACTTGACTTACTTTTATGTCAAATTTGGTAAGGAATTTTGATGCGGTAAAATTGTTCAGTTAATTGTTTTGTATAACGGTGTTTTTTCAGTTATTATCTTTTTTTTGGGGGGGGGGGGGGGGGGGGGGGGGGGGGGGGGAGAGCTTCTTTTGCTCTTACACGGGGAGAGCAGCCCATCTGGTAGCGTAGCTCATTCTTATTGATAAAAAACGTAATTGACCTCAATTAGTCTCAAATGTGTAAGTTATTGTCAATGATCCTAGGCTCCAAATCACCTAACTTAGTTTCTGCAATTGAGTTATATGGATGTGACATCTATGCAGTTAAGGTTTCATAAGGGTGTGCTTACCTCTGCATATGGTATCACCTAGAAATCGAAAGAAATTAGTTGCGCCTGAATTTAGGCGGTTCATTTTGGTCAGTATAAATCGAAAGAAATTAGTTGCGCCTGAATTTAGGTTCATGCATCTTACTCTACGCTTGCTAACGACATCGCTTAAAATATTAATTTGGGAGTTTTCAACAATGAAGAAGTCGATCTCTATTTTTACTTCCATGAAAAAAAACTCTTGAGGTAAATCGAATCCAAGTTTTTATTGTTTGGTAGTTTCTCGTTTAGGTCTACCGAGAAACTAACGGATTTGAGTTAATCAACCCGAATCTAGTTAAACCATCACTCCCCTCTCCATAAAAAATATTCGGGGGACTGGTAACAGAAGTTCACAAGGGTTACTGGTACTGTAAAGTGAAAAACCAGTAGAATGGCAACAATAAAATTTGCGTCGAATCCGCATGACGATTATTGCATTACCATTTTATTTTTTTATTTTTTTTGAAAGATCACGACCAAATCCACTTTATCTGAAATTTTTGAGTTTTTTGCCTATTATTCTGAGCATGAAAAATCATTGAAGTTTAAGTACTTTCTTGTTGGCCCGCAGTGGGAAAAAATGAACATGCATTCAATCAACGCAGCGTGTATTTCACCATCTAAAAAAAAAGAAAAAAATTAACAAAATTTTTGAAAAGATGAACGACCAAATCTTTCGCCTGTCAAATTTTTGGGGTTTTCAGTTTATTATTCCAAGCGTCAAAAAATGTTGCGTTTTTTTATTTTTATTTTTTTTCCACCGAGGTGAGTTTGAAATATTGTCGATCTCCCTTTCTTTTGGGCTACCGGTCTCCGAAAGGTCATTTTTCGACATCGGGGGGAGTGGTGGTTTAAGCTTACACTTATCCACATGTATAAATTTACCTGGTGGTAAGAACCTTAAAGCTTTTTATCATAGATTATCTAATTGATTGACTGGAATACAAAAAATTGTGATGGGAATAAAAAACTTTGTTGTTGTATTTATTATATCCATATAAAAGTTTTGCATAGGTTGCTCAACGATAAGTCGAATTGGAAAAATAATGAATTTAACTAAGACATAAGATACATGTTGAATTGGTGAAAAATAAGTTCCCTCCATAATGGCAGAGGGAGCAGCGATTGACAATTTAGAGTTATGCTAAGTTAAAATATGAATAAAATCGTTGTAAAAATGCATGCTACGCTACGCTACCAGAGTGGCCCGGGGTCACTTGCCCGGCCGTGCCAAAAAAATTGAAAATAAAAATAATATTTTTAAACGTTTATTTTTATTTTTAAATTGGTAAAGAATTTGGATGTGATCCTGAGGCAAAAGTTGTTCAGTTTAGTTTTTTTTCAGATGGTTTTTTTTTTTTTTTTTTTTTTTTTTTTTTTTTTTTTTGGGAGTCCTTGCACGGGCTGGCCATCCGGGATCCGGGCGGCCCGGCTGGTAGCCTAGATGGTACGATAATTGTTTTTTATCAATGTTGATATTTTACCATATTTGAGTATAACTGTCATATTGTCACAAGTCATTTTGTACCTAGGAAGATTCTCACGCCCGAGACGTACTGCCCGGCGGGGCATCCTGAGGGGTGTGACACCTGGGGAGATATCTCGAGTGCTTGGGTCCTTACATCACGCCCGGTTTGGCGACCGAGTGACCGGTTGGGCATGGGCCCGGGATGCAACAGTGCCAAAAAAAAAAAAAAAAAAAAAAATTGAATGTAGGCTATCAGAGTGGCCCAGGGTCACTTGCCCGGTCGAGCCAAAACCATAAAAAAAATAAACATTAAAAAAATATTTTTAATTTTTTTTTTTTTTTTTTTTAATGTGGTGCCGAATTTGGATGTGACCCTGAGGCAAAAACATAGTTTGTTTGTTTGTTTGTTTTTTTGTTTTTTTTGGGGGATCTTCCCTGATCCTTGAACGGGTTGGCCACCCGGAACTCGGGGGGCCCGGCTGGTAGCCTAGATCTGAACAAAAAAATGAGTTGTATAGAATTGCAATACAAACAACTTTCGGTTGAGGGTGACATCATTACTCCTCAGAAAACTTAAGAGGAAAAATAAAATAATCAAATTACACTAAGGCACCCCCCTTTAAGCCCCTTTAGCCCCTTTGAAAATAATTTAGACTCCCCTTCCTCCCCTTTGACAATCAACACTAAAAAAAATAAAAGAGCCTGGATTTAGGCCCCTCCATAAGAGTGAGGAAAACCCCACCGCCTTTATTTTTTGTTTTTTTTCCCATGCTCGGACTTTCCGGGCGTCACGCCCGGGCGACAGATCGGTCCAAACTGGGCGGTCATGAAAATCTTCCTAGTTTTCTATGTTATCCCAGAGGACTCAAAAGTCGGGCTTATCTCTTTTTTTGCAAGTTGGATGTTAAGGGGTATAAATTGGTTTTAAATTATTCTGTTATTTTATTTTTTATCTTCGATTCTGTAGGGAATTCTAATGTGACCCTCAACCAAAAGTTGTTTGTATTGCAAATCTACACCACATAGTTTTGTTTTGTTTTTTGTTTTTTTTTGCGTTGGGCCTGCCCTGAACCTTGTCCGGGGATCATACTATCTGGGTACCTAGACGTGTGCGCGGGCATAAGTTAGGTGCCGAGCACATAGAAATACAACATAGTTTCGTACTCATTTAAAACTATGATGTGTGGTTTGAAGCTACATTGGTGTTTTAAACTTGTTATAAAAACTTGAGTCTTTCTGTATTTAGGTTATACCAATAGCTCCAATCATGGCCACTAATAAAATAAGAAAAATGCTATAAATAGAAAAATCAGAAGAAACATAACAAAACAAAAAGCTACAAAAACATATGGTTAAAACGAGAAAGTAAAGTGAACAAAAAAAAGATAGATTATTTTTTTAATAGGCAAATGCAATAAAAATGCTAAGAACCTCAATGCTATAATCAATTCAGCCTTCATCATTGCAATCGACTCTTACAAATCATAAACGTTTGAATACAAATATGTCTGTAGTGCTGGTTAGATGAAAAAATGAGGCTACCACTGAGATGTCACTATTTGCTCTTTACCTTATAGTCCGTAAATTCGTCATCCTACTTAGTATCCTAAGTTTTTTTCTACTTCGTACTTGCACACCAGTAACATTAAGTCAACTTACTTGTAAACGACAATATAATGCACATTTGCATTTGCTTAATACTCTTTATATTGTGTGTGTATAACTTTCTTTATCGGCTATAAATTGATTTTGTGATATTTATTCCAACGACTATATGAAATGTACATTTAAATGTGATAAGGATGTTGAACTTCAAGGTGCAAAGCTCGTTACGAAGAGAATCAAAACTTTTATTATTTGCGTTAGTATAACTTACAGGTGCTTGAAATTATCACATTGTCCCGACTTCTTTTCTATTTCATCACCCGCACAAAGTGATAGGGTGTAAACACACCCTAATATGAAGCAACTCTCTCATCTTCTCGGCCCAATCTGCTTTTTTATTTTATTTTGACTATGTTTTTTGTAGGAATCACATTGTGTTTGATAAAATGTTGTTCATTCTTTAAACCAACGGTCACTCTGACGTCAGAAACCTCGGGGGTACCAGTAGTCCCCCTAACGTCATAAATTTCAGGGGTACCGGTTGTATAGAGTGAAAATCTGGTCGGGCCTAAAAAAATGAAATTTGTGAAAATTTACAAAATCAGAGCGACAAATATTTGATGGTCAAAATAATTTATTTATTTTTTTGAAAATTATTATGATATTTTTTCCTGAAAGATCATGACCTAGTCTATGGACCTTCAAATTTTTAGACCTTTTGATGAATTATTATGAGAAAAAAAAATCAGCAAAGTTGCCGCTTGTGAATGGCAGGATTAGAGGTGGTCGCCGCCCCTCCATAAGACCTGGGCCTAGCCCACCGGGCCGAGGGGTTATGGCTGGCGGGGGGACCGGTGGTTTAAGCGTCCTTTCCTCTTATAACGTTTTTTTTTTCGTACATTTGTACTGTATTTGATAAAACTATTTGCGATGCATGTACTATGACGTGGTAAATGAGACCATCAACAACTCTCTTCAATCGTCGTTGCCCGTTACAACCCGAATTCGATCTACTATACGATTCTCAAATTATATATATACGTTATACTTCAAATTCAATAATTAAAGATCAAACTTAATATAAATTATTAGATAATCTTTGTAATATCTTTAATTGTTTTTCATAAGGCAGTTCATGCATAATATGATAGAGTGAAATGAAACTTGAGGTGTCATCACTCAAAAGGATTTTTATGTATAAAGTTTTTTCATCCTATTTGGGTCATAAGACATTGAAGTTATAAAAACATATATATTGACAAACTCTTATTTATACTTCGTCCTTTCGTTTCAACTTTCAACTACATGATTCTTTGAAACGTAAAATAAAATGTTTGTAGTCCTGAACCTGATCATCCCTTTACATATAGAGGGATGAAAGACATTGTCACTACTCAACAACGATTTCATTAAAATGAACATATTTTTTTTTTGAGCGAAATTTAAGTCTCATTTTTTTGCCCAAACCTCATGCAATCAAGGGTATGACATTCTTAAGATGCCCCACCCCGCGATGTATTTAAACTTACCTCAAACCCATATACATCCAGACTATAAAACGTTGGATTGTAAGAACTTCAACTAAGTCCAAATGCATCAAGGGGGTAGGGAGTTTTCATAACGTCGGACCCTCAATTTCATGATTTTTTGTCAAAAAACGAGATTTTGAATTTCATGCAAACGAAATCGTTTTTAATATTGTCATCTTTACATGCTCACATTAAATATGTTTTTACCATTCTAAGCGGCGTTGCCAGCGTTCGGGACGGGCCGAACGCCCGAACGTTCGGCACCCCCTTTCGATGCATTCGGCCGTTCAGCTGAACGAGGAAAAAAAAAAAAAAAAAAAAAAAAAAATCCAAACAATTTGAGATAAATATTTGTTATGCAGAAGAAAAAACTAAACAACATTTGCCTCAACATTACATCCAACTTGTTTACCAAATTTGAAATAAAAATCAAATATTAAAAATAAATAATTATAATAAAAATTAAATATTTAAAATAAATAATAAAATTAAAAATTAAAAAAAATAAAACGAGAATGAAATTATTGAATGGGTGAGTACGTTCTTGACACCGCCATCTTTGGCGATTTTTTTTTTTTTTTTGGCTTTGACAAATGCGAATCAAATTTATGTATGTGTAGCTTACATAGTAGAGAATCAACAAATAAAGTTTGGAAAAAAAAAATCATACCCCGAAAWAAAGGAAAAACAAAAAGTGAAAAAAAAAAAAAAAAAAATTAGTGAGTGGGCAAGCAAGTTTTAACACCACCATCTTTGCCGATTTTTCATTTTTCTTTTTTGCTGAACAGAATAGCTTCAAAATTAAGAGGGACATACCTTACATTACAAACAACTCACAAAAAAAAATCAGAAAAAAATAATAATATTTAGGTGTCAAAATAATTTTCTGAAGGGTCCGAACCCCTGCATGTTCGGACCCTGTATGGGAACTCGAACGCCCGAACATTTGGGGGTCAGCTGAGGCGCCTCCGTATATATAAATGCGTTTATAAACATAACAACAATAATACGATCGTTGAACTATTGTATCTTGACAATATTGAATAGTACATTTATCTTACTAACCGCTTCTCGATCTTAAATTTGAGTATCGTTGCATGAATATCGTCCCTTATGCTCCTTTCTTCATAGCACAAACCACACAACTTTCTTATGTGTGTCTTGTTTGCATTTATACCCTCTTCAGCAAACCTGGTGCATATTGATACTTGATTGCTTATTTGTATATTGTTTTGGGGACCTTCTACCATTTATTGTTTGCTTGTGACTGTTTCGATTGATTAATTGATTGATTGATTAGGTAACTGATAAAAAAAAAAAAAAGTGGTTGGGCAAGGAAGAACGTGAACAGAAAATGGAGAAGAGGAGCAGGACGAGAAGAAGAGGAGGCGGAAAAAAAAAAAAAAAAAAAAAGGATGACGTAAAAAA
>BFEA01000124.1:1414930-1435920 GCA_003427395.1 Chara braunii
TACCAACGCTGACCCAAACACTTCTCCTATGGAATGCCGCAAAGTTCGGCAAAACAAGTTTTAGACACCAGAAGATAGAAGTAGAGCGCACAGAAAACATCTAGCCCTCAGTACTCCAGACAGGACAGACCTTTCGGATGTGAAGGTTACAGATAGAATTCACACATGGCATATTGCCAGTTGGCAAGTACTTCGACTTAACAGAAGCAAAACGTTTTGAGGAGAGTACGGGTACACTAGGCAGCAGAATCGGCAAAAGACAGCAGGTAAAATTGCACAACCCGGGGACCACACACATAATGGAACTTATGAAACAATGAATTGTAGTCAGAAAGCGTTATTCAATCTGAATAGTACACCATCCACGAAAAGGATGAGAAGTGGACGTTCACAGTGACGCAACACAAAATAATAGATTGCAGAACAGGAAACGTCATCCATCCACAACTTTGGAACAAGCTTTAAGACTTCCTTTTTGGGGCATGACCTGACCCCTTGGGAGGAGGAGAGGAGCCTGAGGAGAGTTGATGGATTCGCGTCACCTGTTCGATTGTGACGAGAAAGGGTGGTTGTCCATCGCCTAGACAATTCATGAACACGTCAAACGTTGTCCGAATTTTTTTGCTTAATTGAAAGACTTGATGAAACTGATGTTTGTCAAAAGTTTATCCAGACCAACCCTATAAGTGAGATACCTAAAACCTGACGTTGTTGACGTATGACGTCATTGGCATTCGATCGAAACTGCGGGAATCAGCGGTACGACTTGTCGTCCGCGGTTCCCGATAAGGCCGCAATGGTGCGCGGTCATGGCAAGACTAAAGCTAGACCTAATCTACGTAAAATAATGTCGCGCGACTGCTAAGCTGCGCGATTCAGAGCCCAAAAAGGCTAAAAAGAAGGATACGCCAGATATAGAGCCGCATCGCAGAGGAAATAATAAGAAGGGGTTTTATTTCCTGAACCAAAGGTTTTCTCCAGCGAAGAGGCAATGCTGTATCCGGAGCCTAAAAAGGCTAGCCGCGACGCCATCAGGGTGAGCCGCCCAATGAATGGGCGACAGCGTGAGTACGGCGGGACCAGGAGGTTGTCGTGCCGACAGCGGCGCAGCTGACTTTGAAAAGGGAGGCTGACGAGACTTGCCTATGGTCAAGGCTGGGAAGCCTGCTGGGCTGCTACCCTTCATATAGAAAGGCAGCAGGCTTAGCTTCCATAAAAAGGAGTTAGCCCAATAGGTTACCGTGCCAAATTTCCACCCAGCAGATGTTGGGTTCGAGTCGGCGATAAGCAGTCTGGGCTAGCTCTTTTTCTTTTGGAGCTGTCGACTGCACCAGCATGAAGCGCGTCCATTCTCGTCCACGATATCATCAAATCTCACGGCCGGGAACGGCTGCGTGGCTGCAGCATGGCCCCTGCGCAAGGATGACACGCATAAATTAAGAAAACGGCCCAAAATTTCTTTGATTCCCCTAAGGGAATAGAACCTGGGTCTGTAAATCGGTTAGGCAGGGGGGAATGCCAGTCAGGCTGGCACAGTCTACAGTGGCCCAGTGGCCATTGGCTTATGTCAACGGCAGTCATTAAAAAAAAAAAAAAAAAAAAAAAAAAAAAAAAAAAAAAAAAAAAAAAAAAAAAAAAAAGGAGAGATAAGTGTCTTTGGTGAAGCAACGACCACCACTCCAGAGGCTGCGCGAGGCAAACAATGCCTCTGCTGTCGAAGAAAACAATCTCTTTAGACTGTGTGGGAGCATGATAGCTCCCACCTCATGGTGACACAAATTTTTGTAGCCGCGAGATCTAAGATCTTGCGGCTCATATCGCACACGCGAGAGAAAAATGAAAGAAAAGGGAGCATGAGAGAGAGGACATGCTCCTCCCGACCTGCCAGCTGCCTCCCCGTTGTCAGTGGGGTAAGAAGAAAAAGAAAAGAAAAGAAAAGAAGAAAAAGAAAAGAAAAGAAAAGAAGAAAAAGAAAAGAAAAGAAAAGAAGAAAAAGAAAAGAAAAAGAAAACGAAAAACGGGATCTGAGTTTTTTTTTGAAAAGTTGTATTTTTCGGTTTGCGCCACTATTTTTTTGGTGGCGTGAAACAATTTTGTTGGCCTTGAATTTTTGAGAGAAGGTTAACCGACCCCCAATTTTTCAGGTTAATTTATAAGAAAACCATAAAGCCATTTCGACCAAACTCCACACCAATGTATAGAGTGCACTTCTTACTAACATATTTAAATTAAAAAAAAAAAAAAAAAAAAACATAAAATAGCAACCCAAATGTGCATTTTCAGGCAATTTTGGCATGAAACACGTCATCAAAATTTCAGGATTTTCAGGCCTCCCAACAGCACAAATTCTAATAATCCAATAATACCAAATTTGGCAGACAACAACCTTAAACCAAAACAAAAACAGGCAAAAAAACAAAAAACAAAAAAATCAAAAATTTGACCCCAAACCCTAATTTCAGTTTTGGTCTCATTAATCAGGAGCTGAAAATAGAGGCCCCCGTTAACCATTTGTGAAATTCATCAAACTCGGGGTACTTTTTGCACCCCGTTCTGAGCCTGTCGGGATTTGAATTCGTGAATTTTCACGAGTTCTTTCCATACCCCTCCCAACCTGACAACTGTCCTCCCCCTTTTCAAGGGAGGGAAGCAGAGGGAAGGACTAGGCTGTTGACAGATAACTTCATGCTCCTAATTCAAATCATGGCCAGAAGCATTGCGGTTGAGGTGGTTGGGGTTTTTCTTTTATTTTTTATTTTTATTTTTTTTTTCTTTATTTTGTGTGAGGACACTTGTCCTCACGTGGTGCTACCTCTGGCAGGGGCAACTGTCAGGCTCGTGTTTTTTAAGGGAGCCTGGAAATTGACGGGCCACTAAGGAAAAGGCTAGGTACAGCCTTTTCCCCGATGTATCTGCCCTGGGAAAAGGGTCCAGATACATCAAACTGTAAGGGGTTGTATCTCTCCAACCCCTTATCAAAAAAATAAAAGAAAAAAGGTTTTGGAAATGGCAGGAACCCAGCAATCTCATGAGATTCCAAGATAGCTGGGAAAAAGAAAAAGAAAAAGAAAAAGAAAATAGGGCAGTTAAAGAAATTGCCCCACACTAAGGCTGTGGCTGTGGTGCGGCCACAGTCAACCCTGGATCCTGGCAGATCAAGGGCTTACAGTGAGCCCGTGATTTTGCCTGGGGGCTGGGGTGACGACCAACCCTCCTCAGCCAATATAAAACAGGCAGCTGCCCCCCAGCTGCCACACAAAGCACTCGTGATGCTAGTGTGTGACGAGCACACTTGAGTGCTGTTGGCTGCTGGAGCTGCTGCCTGAGGCAACGTGAGGAGACGCTGGAGGTCTGCAGAGGAGCACAAGAAGAATAACTAGGCAGCCATAGCCAAGGCAGGGAGCACTCTGCTCCCCTCCCCTCTGGCTGGTGCTGGTCCCACGGGACAGACTCAGTGATGCTGCGGGACTACAGCAGTGCGGCATAGTGAAATTTGGGTCTGGGATCAAAATTTACTAATTTTGGCCTGTTGTTTTTCACTGCGGTAGTACAGGAGTGTTGCTGAAATTATGAGGCGGCAACGCGGCTTTTACGGGAGCGGTACGGAAGTGCTGCCGAAATTTTGCGGCGGCAACGCGGCTTTTTACGGCAGCGTTATGGAAATGCTGTCGAAATCCTGCGGCGGCGACGCAGGCTTTTACGGCGGTGGTACGGAAGTGCTGCCGAACTTTTGCGGTGGTGACGCAGGTTTTTACGGCGATGGTACGGAGGTGTTGTCGAACCTTTGCGGCGGCGACACAAGTTTTTACGGCGGTGGTACGGAAGTGTTGCCGAAATTCTGCGGCGGCGACGCGGGTTTTTACAACGGTGGTATGAAAGTGCTGCCAAAATTCTACGGCGGCGACACGGTTTTTAACGGCGGTAGTGCGGAAGCGCTACCGGATTTTTGCGGCGGCGACTCTGGTTTTACGGCGGTGGTGCGGAAGTGCTGCCGGATTTTTGCGGCAGCAACTCCAGTTTTAACGGCGGTAGTGCGGAAGCGCTGCTGGATTTCTGCGGTGGCGGTTCTGCTTTTTCTTACGGTGGTGCGAAAGCGCCGCCTGATTTTTTCGCAGCAGTATCGGATTTTTGCAGCGACGACACTATTTTCACGACGGTAACGACAATATTTTTGCAATGAGTGGAGGTGGGACGTTGACATAGAGGAGGTGCATCAAAGAGATGTTTCATTTTGAAGTGGCGTGAGCGTGACGCCGTGCTTTGGAGCCAAGTGGCGGTAACGAGAAAACGCTGCCAAATTATTGGAAAATGATTGATGTTGAGAAGGTACTATGGCAAGTGGTCGTCACAAGGGAATGGTGTCGATCACTTTGCTGACGACTGAGTGCGACGACCTTCTCGTCAAAAGGGCGTAATTCTATACGGTTTTCTTGAGTGTGTCGTTCAACTTCACTCAAGGTCAGTTGAATGACTCGGACTTCCTTTCACGCCTGTGTGGACCCGAACTTTGCTTGACCCTGTTCGTTTTGAATATTCAAAAGAAAAGGTAGAGGAAAGTTGTGCAAGTCATGCATGTGAATGAAAAAGTCTGACTCGAGTATGGGATTGTACTTTTTTCTTTCGAACGTGTTTCCTTTGCCGTCTGTGCAGGTAGGTAGAGGGATGCTTACAAAGGAGATTGATTATGCCTATTTGAGATGAAGGAATGAATTGTCTTCTTTCTACCTTTTACCTGTCTGCTTGTCAAAAAGAACTTGTTGTTTTGGAAAAATGTTATTCAACGAGTGTTGTAGAATGAATTCTATTGAAATAAAGCAGATAAGGTCAAACGGATTTAGCTTTTTCCAAGGATTGACGCATTTTATCCCGAACGACCTTATCTACCTATACCTGTCTAAATGATTCTCATTTTCTTTATCTCTTCTGATTTATTTTTTGTCTAAGTTACCCCGGGACTTAGGAGAAATAAAAAAATATATATATCTGAAAGCTACTTGCGGTGGACGCATCCACTATCTCTATGAAACATCTGGGGCGGGGGTTCGTTGCTTTCAGAGCCGACCCTGTTATCGACCCAGAGTGGACCGTTCTACGGGTGGTACTTGCGGATTCGGTGGAGACGGTCCGACTTCTGAAATCCGAGTCTGGTGCTCGGACGAGGAGGAGAAGTACCCCAGACCACTTCCTAGAGGAAGAGGCATGTATCACGTCAAGCAATGCCCCTGATCAAGAATCATGCGCAAGCGGTTTGTCATCCAAAAATATTGGAAACGGACGAAGATAGGTATGTGTGTCGAATCTTGGATCGGCGATAGGATGAAATGAATGACTTTGGTAATGCATCTCATCAAGTAGCAAAAAGAGGTTGTCCAACTACCATGTTGGCAACATCAATGTTATTTTCGATTAGCCAACTTTTGGTTGGCAGTTGTTTTGATTGTTTTGTGGTATTCGACCTGAGGCGGCCGGATAGTTTTTTATCTTGTGTTATTGGATGTATGAGACGATGATTCGTATTTTTTCTTCAGTTATCTTTTCATACTTGGAATATTTATTCGTGTCGGCTACGGTCGATTCCTTTTGATATAATTATATGTATGGTTGTCGTAACTTTCGTTTGACTTTATGTTTAAAGGACTAGGAATAATAAAGGGTTTCACGCTTGGTTGAGACAGTTCTAGTCGACCGACGTCCGCTTCGTACTTAGGAGATAAGCGCCCTGGGGGACGGACGGCGTTAGGTACACGTGGCGTTAACCAAGCGACTCCTAAACTGCAGTGAGACGAGCAAACGCCTTCGGTTGCCCTACCTCTGCGATTGCATCTAAAAGCTTTCGCATGTGGGTCAGTAGCTCGGTAGGGATAAGCCCCTAAGGGTGGTGACAGCCCCTTAGGGAGGCAAGCTTATGCCCCGCGGGAACGTGTCCTGTCGTAGGGGACCACGGGATGTATAGGTGGCGCACCCGGCTAGAGAGACGAAGGAGCGATGCAACCTCGTCCGTCTCGGCCACTCGCGGAATGTTATACGTCGTTCCCGAGTTGTCTCTTGACTTAATGTTTTAGTTTAAACTCCTGCGTGACATAGCCAGGAGCGCCCTCGCTCGCGCGAGGGCCGATGCGCTCGACAACGAATATTTGAAAGAAGAAGAAGAAGAAGAGGACGAAGAAAAACTTACCAGGAGGCGGCGATGAACGTGGGTCTGAAGCGCTGCAGAGGTGATGGTATGAGGGTCGTGGAGGGGGCGTTGCACGCGCGAACACGCAACATAACGACAACGCTGGTTGATGCTGTCATAGGCGGCAACGGGAGGGATGCAAGAGCGGGGACCGTTATCTCGCGGGAGCGGCACTGTAGTCTTCAAAAAAAGGTCTGTACATATTGTGCGCAGGGCCCGGATGTTTCGAAATCCGGTTACCCGGCCAGGTGAACCGGATTAATCAGGGATTGCCGGATATCTTGATGTGCCGCTTAGAATAATGAAAATAATAAAAAAATAAAGCGAGAATGAAACTAATAATTGTTGAGTGGGCGAACACGTTTTTGACACCGCCATCTTTGTTTTTTTTTTTTGGGGGGGGGCTTTGACTAATGCCATGAAAATTTATATATGTGTATCTTATATAATAAAAAACCTACAAATAAGGTTTGAAAACATAACAATTTTTTTCATGCCCATAAATAAAGAAAAAACAAAAAGTGTAAAGAAAAAAAAAACAAATCAGTGAGTGGGCAAGCAAGTTTTCATACCACCATCTTTGCCGATTTTTCATTATGTTTTGGCTTAACAAAGGGCCTTCAAAATGAAGGGGAAGATACCTTACATTACAAAGATCTCGCAGAAAAAAATATTTAAAAAAAACGAATAATATTTCGGTGCAAAAATATTTTTTTTGTGGGGTCCGAACCCCTTCGGGGACCCGAACACCCAAATGTTCGGGGGTCAGCTTAGGGACCACCGTACGTTCAGTCTAGCAACCCTGATATATATATATATATATAGGGTCACCAGGCCGTAGGTACGGAGGTCCCCGGGCAGACCTCCGTACGTACGGGCGTTCGGGGTCCGTACCCGACAGCGTTCGGCCCCCGCCAAAAATTATTTCGGGGCCTAATTTTTTTTTCTTGTTTCTGAATTTTTTTTCTGTGAGTTCTCTATGACGTGAGGTACATGCCTATACATTTTCAAGTCATTTGGCTCAGCCAAATAAGAATTAAAAATCGCCAAAGATGGCGGAGTCAAAATGTGCTCGCCCACTTTTATATTTCACTTTTTACTTTTTGTTTTCACTTGAGTTCAGGGTCTAAACAATTTTATTATTTTTTGAATCGTTTTTAGTGGGTTTTGCATTATGTGAAGTACACATCTGTAAGTTTTAAGGGCATTTATCTATGCAAAAAAAAAAAAAAAAATTGCCAAAGATGGCGGTGTCGAAAACGTGTTCACGCACTCACCACATTTAATTTATTTACTTATTGTTTTTATTTTTATTACTAGTATTTGTTTTTCGTATTTTATTTTTATTTTAAATTTGGAAAGGAATTTGGATGTAATGCTCAGACAAATGTTGTTTAATTTATTTTTCTTCATAACATATCTTTTTTTCAGATTGTTTTGATTTTTTTTGTTTTTTTTTGTTTTGGTTCGCGTTCGGCCCGAACGGCCGAACGCATCCCCAAGGGGTCCCATACGTTCGGGCATTCGGGTTCGGGCGTTCGGCCCATCCCGAACGCCGGTTACCCTATATATATATAGGCGGCCATGCTGTGCCTCTAGTGCCAGCGGCGTGTCTGGAGTGTATTTTTTGGCTGTGACAGACCTTTCTTTGTTTCGTGGATGTTTTGCTGGCTTGTGATGGGGAGCTGTCTCTTATACACATCTAGATGTGTATAAGAGACAGGTGAACCGACAGTCTGTAGAGTTTTCCATCTGGTGTGGGTGAGTGATAGTCTACTTTGATTTTGGTTAAGGTAGATTATCATTTACAGTGTAATCAGTGAGGGGATTCTGCAGACTGTTGAGGGTTCAGCCTCCTGATGAGTCGGTGAAACTCCGACGAAACAGTTTGTCACAGCCCCTCGTTTGTTGTCCTCTTCTCTCTCTCTGCCTACGGTTTACCGGGCAGTTCTGTTTGTGACGATATATATATATATATATATATATATATATATATATATATATATATATATATATATATATATATATATATATATATATCTAATTAAAATAAAAGGTCAAAATGGAAGAGGAATTATAAAATATTTAATCCCCTTGTTTTCACGAGTCAACAATAGTTAGGCTACGGTGAACCTATAATAATGATGAATGTTCCGCTTTTGGTCTTTTCGGGTCCGGCGTTGTTATACCCGCGTCTGTTTTCGGAGATGGGAGCGGGTTGGACTGCGGAGGTGGGGAAGTGGTATGCAGGGTATGGGCGAGGAGAAGCAAGGTGGTTATCCCCCTGAGGAGGACAGCGTGGCGGCTGTCTAAACCGGTCGGGGTGCCATACCCACTGTGCATTTTCGACTGTACTTTGTGCATTTCGATTGTACTTTGTGCATTTGTACTATGGATATCTTTTCGTCTTTACGGCACCTGTCTGCTTCGGACGTGTGATATCTCAACCTATCTATCAATCATCGAAGGCCCATGCGAACCAGCTTGGAAGTAGCTGAGCGAGAGTGAGCATGAAGTGTTATGAGGATAGCAACGGTACCAGTGTTAAAGAATGCTACTGAGTGATTGGGAAGCAAAGTTACGGGTGGTATGTGATCTGGCAGTGAGCACAAGACTAGAGGAGTACGAGAGTATAACATTCAAAGATCCGTAAGCAGAGCTCGGAAGCTACCGATGTATCAAGATGTGGAACTCCGGCTATAGGGAGCACGGGCGTGACTCGGATCGGAAGCGGCAATACGAAGGACGCAGAGATCGGGGTGACATGGGTCGAGACCGAGGACGAGAGGTGCGTCGAGAACACAACGATGGCGGAAGGCAGTACCAGCAGCAGGATCGAACATCTTCGCAACGTGAAGGACCGCGGCGCTACGTACCAGTATGCTATGAATGCGGAGAACCAGGCCACTACAAGAACCAATGCCCAAGGTTAATTGGGGAATGTAGTTCTTGGTATGCGGGCCCACGAGGTCGATCCTCATCACCAGGACACCACATCAGAAGTATTGAGAGGCGAGCGGTATCTGAGGAGGCGGGATTGAGGAAGCAAGTTGAAGAGTTGGCTAGCTCGATAGCTAGCATGAAGACTTTCATCGATGAGGAGGAGGCGCGCAAGGCGGAAGTCGAGAAGGCCAAATTGGAAAAATAAAAGGCGAAACAAGAGAAAATGGAGCAAGAGCGCAGGAAGGAGAAAACATGTTTGGCAAAAGAACGACGAGCCAAAAAGAAGGAGGACAAAAAACACAAGGAGGAGGAATTGAGAGAAGCGGTGTGGAAAGATTTACAAATGGAGATTAAAATGCACGTGGGAGGAATGTGCGAGGAACTAAAACAACGGCTGCGAGGACTTACGCAGACAGATAGTAAGGGTAAAGCAAAATTACCTAGCTACTCATCAGACGCGGAGTCCTACGAATCCAAAAATAGTGACGCTGAGACTCTAAGAGAACAGCTAAGAAGACTGGACCAAACAGAGAAGAGGAAGCGAAGCCCCGAGAAAGCAATAGGTGACAGTCCTCCGATGGAGACCCCGGCGAAACGCTCTGCGAAACGAGGTACGCTCAACCCGAAACGGCAACAACTCAGTTGTCGTCGACAAGCGATGAAGAGGACACCCAAGAAGTCGCCTATTCCGGGTATTTGGAAGAAGAAGATCGCGGCGGAACTAGGTTCAATGGGAAAACTCCGATATGTGACTGACAATCTACATGAATTGGGACAACTGAATGTAGATGACCTCAAGCAAGTTTGTCGTGCTGAAGACGTCCCCTACGAGGGGAAGAAGATGGAGACCATATTGGCAATTACGGAGAAGCGCAGTCAAGTAGCTTATGGATCGAGTAAGGAAGAGGAGGGGGAACCGACCGAAGGAGTGCAGCAGCAAACTAAGGTGGATGAATATGACGGAGGAAGCGGCAATGAGAAGGATGAGGAGGAGTGAAGTGCACATCAGCTATGGAGAATATGCAAAGCCCTGATTATAGTACGTAGAATAGGACACTACGATGCAGTAGTAGAAGTTGTGTATCGCTTAGTCGTTGTGCTCCTAGCGCTGCTAGATCAAATCCTATGGTTGAGGAAGTGCGTGAGTTCTTGGGTTAGTCTCTACCAACAATTTGGGGTCGTTGCCTTTAACAACACAATCGGAGGAATCTATATCCTAGCTTCGCCTATCTGCCGCGCGCAGTATGTGGGACAGACTAGTCGAGATGGGACCACAAGATGGAAGGAGCATATGTCAGTATGCAGAAGGGGACAAAAACAAACACATTTGTATAGATGGTGACAAGTTTTTGGCACCGAATTGTACCTACTGTTACCAGTGGATATGTGTCGGACAGAAGAATTGCCAACACTTGAGCAACTGTATATTCAGCGATGGAATCCAGCCTTGAATACCAGGGGTATGAGTGGTAGAGGTAGCACAAAAACCAAGCGACGAAGAGGTAAGCGAGAGCGTAGCAAGCAAACGCACCCCTCGCGATACGCCACGGAGTCAACGGAGGTGATACTTGTCAAAGCTAACCTAGGAGGGCAGAAAGAATGGAGAGAAGATATTTTCGACTTGTTTAGGAGGCAAGAAGAGAAGGAATGTCTGAAGTTTACGGTACGAACCCAGCGCGGTAACTGTTGGTGCGACGGCTGGAAATCAATCAAGTCAGCATTTGGGAACTCGGTCGTTAAAGTGAAAGGTCAAAGGAAAAAGCTATTTGCATCTAAAAAGATGATGGAGGAGGGAGTGGTACTCAACATTGAACATCTGCGAAGATGGGTTCCAAAAGTTGCCCCGGATAAGAAGTTTCTACGGTCCCTCTTTCGGAATCCACAGCGTAAGGAAGCCCTCAGGAACTGTAACTTGGAAGTGCTGACTAGATTAATGAAGGCAGCCGCTGACTTCCAGAAAGCTTCGACTACTGCATATTTAAGGAGGATCGTAGCAAGGGCGATTAAAGATGTGTATGGGTGGAGTATTAACGCAAAGATTGTGGTGCGGTTGAAATTTGACGATCGAATTAGGTTAGTGGATGTGAGAAAGGTAGTGAATAATGCGATTGAAGGGATGGAGATCCCGAACTGTCTGAAGGATGTCGCACTCCGTATCGTCCGTATCGTATGGGTAAAGAACCCATCTGTTGCCAACATGTTACACAATCAGCGGGCATTTGTCAGAGCTGACGTGTCGACCTGTACTTGTGCAGGTCTGCCTTACCCTAGGGTAAGTGACCATGTGCGATTCTGTTTGGAGGAATTGGAGGGTGTGCATCCCCTCATTTGTAACGCTAATAACATCCCTAAGAGTTCTCAGCCCGAACGCGCAAAGCAGTTGGCGCAGGAGATAATGGTGGGGATTCGATCGTGGCCGAATTTCAGAGGGAACGACGTAGTTGTATCGGGAGCTGCAGCAGCGAGGTGTATGATCACGACTTGTTCGGCTGGGGGAAAATCTCTGGATCCGGTTGAAGTCAAGAGTTTGAAGTTGACCTTGGAGGGGTTGGTGTTGACTCCCTTGGACAGGAATGCAGGGGCGACCCTGGTTCTCTGCCCTAAGCTGTATTTTGAGGCGATGATGAGTATTTTTCTACTGTCGCCTGTTTACACTATTGTCACTAAGACGGAGGATAGTATCTATTATGAGATGAGAGCGGAAGCGAAATCACTGGACCTTCAGCAGTTCGTGAGGTGGGATTCGAAAGGCAAGTTCGGTTAGGCATATGTGATGCCTAAGCACAAGGACTTATCGAGGTATCGACCGATTTGTCCCACGTTCACAGAACCTACGGTTCGAATGTGCAGAGCTACTGCCAAGGTGTTGAACTTCTTGCTGGCTACATTGCCAGTGGACTGGCATTTTAATCTCAAATCAGTATCGGCCATGACTCCGAGATTGGAGCAGTTTAACAGGCGCATTGGAAGGAAGATCAATGCTCAGTCGGAACTCGTGTCCAGATCATATGACATAAAGGACATGTTCAACAAACTACCACACGATGAGATCATCGCAGCGGTAGATTGGGCAATTGAACATCACAGGGACAAGGGGAGATTCACGGTACGCGTGAATACAAGGGGAAAAGGATGCGCATTCGGGCGGATGGCGGGTGATGACCACTGAAGAACTATGGATTTGGAGCAGATTAGGAAGTTCGTTAGGTGGGAATTCCAACACACGTACACAAGAGCCACGGGTGTCCTACTGCGGCAAGTGGTAGGGATCCCGATGGGAAAGAGTACAAGTCCACCGCTGGCGTGCTTGATGTGCGCATTCGCAGAATTTCGTTTTCTGCGAAATTTGGGAAGTCTGAAACACAATGTTTTTGGAGTTCGACTTATGGATGATGTGAGCGTTGTAATACTGGGAGGGGGCAGGAAACATGTGTCAGTGGAGCAGATTCAGGAATGTTTCGAAAGCTGCTACCTGGATAACCTGTCGCTGAAGAGGACCGACGAAGGTGTAAACACCTGGGATTTTTTGGGGACGAAGATGAGTGTGGATTTGGTGTTACCGTACCTTCGATGTGTGCAGGGATCCAAGAATGAGCAGTCGATATGGGAGAAGGAGTGTTTGGAGTACAGGAATGGTGAGGACTATCCATCGTGGGGCAGCAAGGAACAAAAGAGGGCAGTTGTTGCTAGCTGTCTACATCGGATCGACCGCAATACGAATGAGAGGACAGTCATCCCCATGAGGGTCCTAAGTTTGCAACGTGAGCTGCGTATCAAAGATTTTCCTGATGCTTTCTTGAAACGGGTGCTGAAACGATTTGCAAGAGGACGAGACGAGATCTGGGCATGGACGTATGATTGGTTGTATGGAGACGCTCAGTGAACATATGAGGTCTCGGAGAAGTGGGGCTCTGTTCATTTCGTAGATGCCCATGAGGTTCTGATTTCGAGTTTTGACTGTTGTAGTTGTTCTGATTTAGTTGATTGCTTTGGTTGAAAATTAGAGGATAAGTGTGTTGTCCTGAGACGTTACTGGAAGTGATAGTATTGAGCTAAAGTGTAGACGGAAGGAGTGTGATCTCTGTAAGTACTGATGTTTTGTTTGTTTGGTCTGCTTGTTTTGTTTTGATTTTGCTTCTTCTTGTTTGGTTTGTTTTGTTTTATATGTTGGTTTGTTTCTGAAAGGTGAGGACAGGGCATATGTTTTGTATGTATGTTTTGAGGGACTGGGCCTGATAAGGAGGCAGGATAGAGTGAGTAATTTTTTGAAAGGGGACAGTCAGGGCCTTAGGCGAATGCATTAGCAGCTGCCGGAATAAAGGAATGACAATATGAAAAAACAGGGTGGCTGTTGTCGAAAGGTGAGGACAGGGCAGATGTTGGATCCTTACAAGGAGGCCCGGATGTTTTTCCGAACAGATGTTTTTCGAACATATGTTTTTTTAACAAATGTCCTGATACGAAGAGCCACGGGCTCGAACCCGAGATTTAGTTCGCAGAGGCCCCTCGGACTGTAGAATGGGTAGTAGGGAAGTACCGGGTAATAGAATAGGCGGCATGAATATTCCGTTCGACTTTGTGTGTATGTCGGGCTCGAATCGAGAGAAGTCAGGATTCGACCCAGGGACTTCACGAGTCAACAATAGTTAGGCTATGGTGAATCTATAATAATGATGAATGTTCCGCTTTTGGTCTTTTGGGGTCCGACTTTGTTATACCCGCGTCTGTTTCCGAAGAAGGGAGCGGGTTGGACTGCGGAGGTGGGGAAGTGGTATGCAGGGTATTGACGAGGGAGAAGTAAGGTGGTTATCCCCCTGAGGAGGACAGCGTGGCGGCTGCCGAAACCAGTCGGGGTGCCATACCCACCGGCGGAGTAATAACATTCACACGTACGACTGTACTTTGTGCATTTGTAATATGAATATCTTTTCGTCTTTACGGCACCTGTTTGCTTCCGACGTGTGATATCTCAACCTATCTATCAATCAATTAGGTGGTGGGCAGTTCAAAAAAATAAAAATAAAAATAAATTAGGCTTTGTAATGCGGTTTGGCAGACCCCGAACTGGTGGTTGGGCGGGGCGCGAACGCCAGCCTGAACCCGCAAACGTTCGGAGGGCCATTCAATTCCCCCCATAACGTTCTAGCAGGTAACATTGATTTTAAGTATATATTCTATTACATTTATAAACATAGCAATAATAATACGGATGTTCAACTATTATATCTTGACAATGTTAAATACTGCGTTCACCTTTACAACCACTTCTCAATCTGAAATTAAAGTATCGTCGTATGAAACATTGTCAGATGCTTCTTTCTTCATGACGTAAACTACACAAGTCTCTTATGTGACTCTTGTTGGCATTCGTACCCTGTCTGTTAGGAGGTTGTCACTTCGTCTTCGAGACCTTCTATTATTGTTTGCTTGCAATGAAAGACTATTCAAGATACGTACACCCATAAGGATAAAAGATTCCTGTAATAACATGGGGAAAAGGGGAGAAGAAAAATGAAAATTATCCATTCAACCCTACCGTCATATTCATACAAGAAAATAACTTTTGAATAATTATCATCATAATGGACAATCACTTCACCTTTCTCACCTGGGACATAGTTGCCTTGTTGTAAGAAATTATTGATATTTATTTCCACAATAACCAAGGTTGTCGGCGTTCGAGACCGGCCAAACGCCCGAACCCGAACGCCCGAACGTCCGGGCCCCCCTGTAGATACGTTGGACCGTTCAGGCCGAACACGGACAAAAAAAAAAAAACAAAAAAAAAAAAGTCGTCCAAAAAATCTTTAAAAAATATATGTTACTTAAAAAGATAAAATGAACAACATTTGTCTCCGAGGGACATCCAAATTCGCTACCAAATTTACAATAAAAGCAAAATACGAAAAAATAAATAAATAAATAGAAATAACTAATTTGAGGAGAGAATTAAAATCAACGTGCGGGCGGGCACGTTTTAAACACCTCCATCTTTGAATGGCATGAGATCGTTAAAAAGTTTGAAAGTGCCTACGATCCAAATCTGACTCTTAAGAGGACTGATGAAGGGAAGAATGAATGGACCTTTCTGGGGTGCAGAGTGAAGATCGAAGGATGTGGGGTGGTATGTTGGTACAGGCCAAAAAACTTTGATGAAATTTGGAGTTCAGAAGGTCGATTCAGCTATAAAAATTTTCAAGACTTTTGCAGCTACACAAGCAAAAGACAGAAAATGGCTCTTGTTAATGGCATGATCCACAGGATAAGGGACTGTTCCATGTCCCTGACTGGTGCTGAAGAGAGTTTGCTCACGCTGAAACGCGAGCTGAGAAGGCAGGATTTCCCTGCGGATCTATTTGACCAGACCTTATGGAAATTCGTAAGGAAGAAGGCACCAGATTGGGCCAAGCTGGCCAGGAGGGTGACTTGGGAGATTAGTTGATACGGTACCAGGGGTGACTTGGGTAAGGTTTCCGGGGGTTTTATTTAGCTGAGGGTCTGTCGGGGTGAATGGGACTAGCCGGGAGAATAGGCCTTATGCTAGGTCAGATTTGTTTTCTTTCTTTGTTTGTTTGTGGTATGATTTATCTGCTTGTCGGAACCTGTAGGGTGAAGTAGGGTCTGGTTGGACAAGGGGTTAGCCTAGTGCGTGGGTTGAGGTTTGCTAATTTTGTTTTGAATGCCGATCGGACTATTAATATCAGACGACCGTCTTGATAGGTCTTTCAGTTCGAGATGCGCCCCCTTATGAGGCTGGATCTGGCTCCAGTCGAAATGCGTCGGGGATTGCCAAATACGCAGACGAAAGTCTCGCATGCTGTGCCTGAGTTATATCGTCATTTTCTATGCACTATGCGTTTCGTGTTTTTCAATTGACTACATCTATTTGGTTTACGTTGTGTAAACTGTCGCGCTGCGTGGTGTTCATGTCATGCATCGTCTTTATCCAAACCTCCATCTTTGGAGAATTTTCATTTTGTTTTGGCTTAGTCAAATTCTGTGAAAATTCATATATGTGTATCTCACGGGATACACAACTCATTAAAAAAATATTAAAAAAAATAAAATTGTTTAGGCCCCGAAACAAAGTGAAAACAAAAGGAGAAAAGAAAAACAAAACAAAATAGTGAGTGGGTGAACACGTTTTGACTCCACCATCTTTGACGATGTTTCTTTTTTTTTTTTGGCTAAGCAAAATGATCTCACAATTTAAAGGCATGTACCTCACATCATAGACAACTCACAAAAAAAAAAATCAAGAAACAACAATAATGTTTAGGCCCCGAAATATTTTTGGGCGGGGTCCGAACCTCTTCAGGTTTGGAGGGGTTCGGCCCCCGAACGCCCGAACGTACGGAGGTTGGCCCAAGGGCCTCCGTACGTACGGGTTGGTAACCATGAAAATAACTATCATATTCACTATGACAGAGTCAAATAAACGGGAGATGGGGGGTTTCATACTGCCATATATTACCACAGTGGAAATTAGTCAGAATCACTTCTCAAATAACCATTAGACAAATTGTGTAAATAAAAAACGTTGTCAAACGACGGATTGTACAATCACAAGGTCATCAACCGAATAGCTATACGAGAACTTACAAACGTGACCCAATAAATTAGACATTGAACATGTGATGATGCAAATTCATCAATCATGATATGTGAACAAGTTTTATTTTACTTATTTTTTTAATATTAAAAAAATAATTTCAATAGATCGCAACCATTTTCTTGCTAAATACATGCAACCAGGGTTACCAGCCTGTACGTACGAAGGCCCCCGGACAGACCTTCGTACGTTCGGGCATTCAGGGTCTGAAGCTGAATGGGTTCGCCCTCCACCAAAAATTATTTTGACCGTTTTTTTGTTCACTGTGATGTGAGGTACATGCTTATAAATTTTGAAGTCATTTTGCTTAGCCAAAACAAATATAAAAAATTTTCGAAGATGAAGGTGTCAAAACGTGCTCGTACACTCAATTTTTTTTTTTCTTCATTTTTTACTTTTTGTTTTCACTTTATTTTAGGGCCTAAACAATTTTATTATTTTTTTTAACTTTTTTTCATGGGTTTTGTGTTATATGAAGTACACATTTGTAAATGTTTAGGACATTTGGCTATGAAAACAAATAAAAACAATTCAATGATGGCGGTGTCAAAAACAGACTTTCGCTCTTACTACTTTAATTCTTCAATTTCTCTTTCTATTTTTTCTTATGTTTTTTTTAAAATCTTATTAGCATTTAAAATTTTCGAATTTAATTTTATCAAATTTGATAAGGAATTTAGATGTAATGCTCAAGCAAATGTTGTTTATTTTATTTTTATACATAACATATGTTTTTTTCCAGATGTTTCCCAAACGCATCACTAAGGTATCCCATGCGTTCGCGTTCAGACGTTCAGGCCGTCTCGAACGCCGACCATCCTGCATCCAACCAATGACAAATTATGAAATCTTATAAATCATTAACATCATTATATGACGGATGCATGTAATAACAAACTAAAAGAAAAAATCATATAAACAATAACAGTAGAAGAGTCACAAAAATAAAGATATAAAAAATAAAATATAAGGGGAAAAAAAAGATAAAATTAACTTAAAAAAAAAAAAACCTAAGCTATCAGAGTGGCCTGGGATCACTTGCCTGTCTGGGCAAAAAAAAATTAATTAATAATAATAATTTTTATTTTTAATTTGATGAAGAATTCTGATGTGACCATGAAACAAAAGTTATTCAGTTTATTTTTTTAATAACACAATTTTTTTTTGATTTTTTTTTTTTTTTTTTTGACCTTCCGTGCTCCTTGCACGGGCTGGCCACCCGAGACCCGGATGGCCCGACTGGTAGCATAGGAAAAAACAGAAAAATAAAATAAGTAAAAAAAAGGCAAAAAGAAAAGAAAAAAAAAAGTTGAAAAACGCAATGAGTAAGGAGAAATATAAGTAAAGCAATGCACAAGAAAGTATGACGAATTCACATGTCAAGCTCCAACATGAAGACTCAATCCCAATTATGATAAACTATTGTGTGCTATTGCCACGAAAAAACTGATATTATGGTGTAATGAGTGCTATAACTAACCATGTAGCCCTACATGTCAACCACTCGTCTTATTAGGGGCTGAAAAACTCGACAGATTTGTTGTGTACAAACTGTAAAATGCGGGAATTCACCTAAGCAACAGCGTGGACTGTGATCGCTAACTAGCCCTGTGTGGTGAGACTTTCTTTTACCCTCGATAAAGTCAGTCTTTCCCCACAGACTTTTCCTTTGGATTGCAATCTCGGCGATAAGTTAGAGGTGAGAAAAGTTAATTTTCGTTCGTGGTGTCACATTTTTGGCATCAGGCGACCATGACGCAAAGTGGGTTCTTAGGGGGCAAAAACATTTGGGGGACCGGTCCTTGGCAAAATTCTGGACTACCTACAACTAGTTCTGGTAGAACCGGAACTTTTAAAAAAAGGAAGGACTGGTTCTCGGGTAGAAGCAGATCCCCAAAAGAAGTGAGGGCGAAGGGCCCTCAGGCCCAGGCGTTGAGGTCCGTCTTCTCAAAACAGGGAGGTCAGGAGCAACGAAACAGACATTTTGCAAAAGGCAACTTTGGCGATTTTTTGTGCTTTGGGGAATCCGCAGAAATTCATAGACGAGGTCGTGTTCTTTCCATAAAAAATATCAGAATATTTTTAAAACATCATTCAGACCACGAAATAATCGTCGCGCTGATTCGACGCATTTCTATTTTTGCCACTCAGCCATGTGTGGGCCAACTGAAAAAGTAGTTAAAATTCAGGGAGTTTTCACGCTCAAAAGAATGTGTGTAAAAACCTGAAAATTGGAGCCCTCGTAGATTTTGTTGTGATATTTCCAAGAAAAATACTAAATAAATTAAAAAAAACTATTCAACTGTGAAATAGATCACGGCCTTAATTTGACCCATATTTAAATTTTGCCATTTAGCCTCTCTCTCTCTCTCTCTCTCTCTCTCTCTCTCTCTCTCTCTATGGTACCCCCTCCCCCCCTCCCTTTCTCTCTTTCTTTCTCTCTCTCACTCTCTGTCTCTCTCTCTCACTCATATCAACAAATGAAACTCTCTCTCTCTTTCTCTCTCTCTCTCTCTGGTAGCCCCCCCCCTCCTTCTCTCTCTCTCTTTCTCTCTTTCTCTCTCTCACTCTCTGTCTCTCTCTCACCCACATAACAATAAATAGAACAAAACTCTCTCTCTCTCTCTCTCTCTCTCTCTCTCTCTCTCTCTCTCTCTCTCTCTCTCTCTCTCTCTCTCNCTCTCTCTCTGGTAGCCCCCCCCCCCTTCCCTCTCTCTCTCTCTCTCTCTCTCTCTCTCTCTCTTGTGCGCGCTCCTAGTCTCAGTGCTTTGGCTACCTTAGGGCTGCGTTCCCCGCGCCCATGCGGTAGACAATCTATATATATATCTTCATAAAGAACTGCTTGTGGTGGGCAGAGAGGGAGAAGTGGACAACAAACCAGAGGCTGTGATATGTATATATATGAACTCCGACAAAACAGTTTGTCACAGCCCCTCCTTTGTTGTCCTCTTCTCTCTCTCTGCCTCCGGTTTACCGGGCAGTTCTATTTGTGACGATATATATATATATATATACAGTTTGTCACAGCCCCTCGTTTGTTGTCCTCTTCTCTCTCTCTGCCTACTGTTTACGGGGCAGTTCTGTTTGTGACGATATATATATATATATATTCATAAGGAACTGGCTGGTGAACCCTGGTAAGCAGAGAGGGAGAGGAGAACAACAAACGAGAGGCTGTGACATCAAGCTTGGCCGTCCGCGGTTCGACGGGGCACGGCCCGGGTCGTTGCAAGAATGTAATAATGTATGTAACAATTATCGAATCGGGTCGTCGCGTCCTACCGAGTCGACGGCCTGGATCGTCGCAGGATCTTAAGATTTTAGGACCACCAAGCAATCCAGCCCGTCCGCCTGGTAGTACTACTGTAGGCAAACGGCCCAGTTGGGCCTAGAATACGCCTACCGTAGCGGTACCGATATGTCCTGGCGCGGTGCACGGGTGGATGGGCGCGTGGGTTGGCGCGGTGCACGGGTGGATGGGTGCGTGGGCTGGCGCGGTGCACGGGTGCACGGGTGGATGGTGCGTGGGTGCGGGTGTGGGCGTTCGCGGGGGTGTGGGTGTGCGTGTTCGCGGGTGTGGGTGTGCGTGTTCGCGGGTGTGGGTGTGCGTGTTCGCGGGTGTGGGTGTGCGTGCGTCTGCGTGTATGCGTGTGGCTGTGGGGAGGGGCCGTGCTTGCCACACACACACACACACACACACACACACAGAGAGAGAGAGAGAGAGAGAGAGAGAGAGAGAGAGAGAGAGAGACGCGGGGAAACATGAGCAGTGTGCTGCTGTAGATTGATTTTGGAAGCTGCCATGATCCGAACTTTCCTTTTTTGGTCGTCGGAGCGGTGAACCACTCCGCGCGCGAAAGAGGTAAGGCGCGATCTTATCCTTTGTCCTCCTCTTCTTCCTCCTCCCTCTTTTGCCCTCGACTCTCCATCTTGCGACGTCCTGTGGCAATATCCGTCTGCACCTGCTTTGCCCATCTCTCTTCCCCATGGCGACCTAAGCTCCCGCTTCTTAGCTCGCGTCCTTGCAACTCCACCCCCTACTCTGCCTGCGTCCATTTCCTTCGATCTCTCTCAATAACGTCCTTGGTTCAGTCCAGACGACAAGCTTATGCCAATTTTGTTGATTTTTATGTCACACACACGCACAGAGGGAGGGAGGGATAGAGCAGGAGCGAGCGAGCGAGCGAGCGAGAGAGAGAGAGAGAGAGAGAGAGAGAGAGAGAGAGAGAGAGAGAGAGAGAGAGAGAGAGAGAGAGAGAG
>BFEA01000124.1:1471752-1486535 GCA_003427395.1 Chara braunii
ACACACACACACACACATACGCACGCACGCATGTACACACACACTGCCCACCTGCACTGCCCACCTGCACACACACACACACACGCAACCACCTACCGACCCCCCGCTCGCCCGCCCGCCGCACACATACCCATACACACACACACACACAAGTATTAATATTAATATTATGAAGTTCGTTGCTAATGGTTATCGTTGGGGTTTGAACCTATGCATAAATTTGAGATACGCAACTGACTGATCTGATAACCACCCAGGTCGATTATGTCCCTGTATGTTTGTGGGGATTGTTATTTTATGAAGTGTATCCGACGTCAAGTAACTAGCGCGTCAGGATGTGTCTGTGTGTCCAAACCCTACGTTACACAATGTGGCAGGGGGGGTCCGCCTCGCAATTTTCAAGCACTAAATCTTGTGAGTTTTTTCGCTCAGACGACTTGAAGAAAAACTATGAAAAATTGAGATCTTGTAGATTAGGTTGTGATATTTCCCCAAAAAAAAAGAAAAAAAAAAAGACCGTGAAATAAATGTTGCGTCGTTTCGTTGCATTCTTCATTTTTGTCATTCTGGCACGTGTTGGCTAACGGGAAAAGTACCCAAACTTTCGCGATTTTTTGTGTTCAAGAGGATGAGTCCACAACTCTGCAAATTAAAGGGTTATGGATTTGGGTGTGAGCTGTCCATAAAAAATATTGAAATGTTTTAAAAAAAAATCAAGATCGTGAAATAAATGCAGCCCCAATTCATCCTATATTCTATTTTGTTGTTTTTTGCTTCTCTATCACGTAGCGGTCAACAAGAAAAGTACCCCAACGTCCGTGATTTCTTGCGCTCAAACGGATGACTCCACATCTCTGCAAATTGAAGCACCTGTGAATTTTGTCATGATATTTTCACGAAAAGTATTTAAATTGTTTTATAAAATACCGAAGATCGTGAAATAAATGTCGTGCCAATTCGTCCTATATTCGATTTTTGTTGCTTTTTGTTGCTCTATCACATGTCCGTCAACGGGAAAAGTACCCCAACTTCTGCGTTTTTTTGCACTCAGAAGGATGACTCAACAACTCTGCAAATTGAAAGACATGTACATTTGGTCGTGATCTTTTCACGAAAAATATTTAAAAAAAAAAAATCGTGAAATAAATGTCACGCCAATTCGTATTACATTCCATTTTTTTTGCTTTTTGCTGCTCTATCATGTGTCGGCCAACGGTAAAAGTACCCCGACTTCAGCAATTCTTCTCGTCTAATACAATACTCCAAGAAGTCTGGACATTGGAGGGTATGCAGATTTTGTCATGACACACACACACACACACACACACACACACACACACACACACACACACACACACACACACACACACACACGCACACATACGCACACACACACACACACACATATACGCACACACACACACACACACGGGGCACAGACACACATACAAAGATAGACAAACGCACAGATACACGAACACACACACACACACACTCTACACTACGACAATCTACGTCACTCTATTCTGCACTACGACATTCTACAGCACTCTACTCTACTGTACTCTATTGTACTCTACTATACTCTACTCTAGGACACTCCACTTTACTTTACGACATTGTACCGTACTCTATTCTACTCTATGTTACTCCATGACATTCTACTCTACTCTACAACGCTTTATGATACTTTACTTTACTTTACCTTACTTTACTCTACACTTCTTTACTCGATGAAACTTTATGACACTCTAGTGTCCTCTATGACACTTAACTCTAAGCCAGTCGACCACACTTTACTCTACTCTATAACACTACTCTAAAACACTCACTTTACACTATAAAACTTTACTCTACAACACTCTACTCTACAACACTCTACTTTACTCTACGACACTCTACTCTACTCTACTACATTCTAGTTTACTCTAGTCTACGACACTCTACTCTACGACGTTGTATTCTACTCCACTCTACTCCACTCTACTCCACTCTACTCTACGACACTCTACTTTACTCTACGACACTCTGCTCTAATCTACGATATTCCGCTCTACTCTACTTTACGAGATTGTACAATACGACACTATATGGCGCTCTACTCTACGACAATCTACTTTACAATACTCTACACTACTCTATGACACTCTACTCTCCTCTACGACACTCTAATGTAATCTGCTCGACAACACTCTACGATACTCTACTTTACTCTATAACACTCTACTCTACTTTATTTTACTCTACTAAACTCTACTGTAGTCTACGACAATCTACTCTACGATACTCTACTCTACGACACTTTACTCTCTTTTACGACACTATATTGTACTCTACGACACTCTATTCTATGACACTCTACTCTACAACACTCTACTCTATAACACTCTACTCTATTTTACGACACTCTACGGCACTGTATGACTTTCTTATCTAATTTACTCTTCTCTACGACTCTTTACGACATTCCACGACACTCTACGGTACTCTACTTTACTCTACTTTACGCTACTCCAATTTACTCTACTTTACGCTACTCTACTTTACTCTACTTTACGTTACTCTACTCTATGACACTCTACTCTACTGTATGACACTTTACTCTACTCTACTGTACTCTACTCCTACTCTACTCCACTCTGCTCCACTCTTCTCCACCCTACAATACGACACTCTACTTTACTTTACTCAACGACACTTTACTTTAGTCTACTCTACTCTACACTACACTACTACACTCTACTCTACAGTACGACACTCTACTCTACTTTACTCTAGTTTACTCTACTTTACTTTATTTTAGTCTACGCTGCCAAACTCTGCTTTACTCTACTCTACACTACTCTACGAGAATCTACTCTACGATACGCCACTTTACTCTACGACACTCTAGTATCCTCTACGATTCTCTAGTGTAATCTACTCGACGACACTCTACTCTACTCTACTCTACTCTACTCTACTCTACTCTACTCTACTCTACTCCACACTACTCTACGACAATCTACTCTACGATACTATACTTTGCGACACTCTACTCTCCTCTACTACACTCTACTATAATCTACTTGACGACAATCTACTGTACTTTACTCTAATTTATGACACTATACTCTTACTCTATTGTACACTACTCTACGTCAATCTACTCTATGGTACTCTATGACACTTTTTTTTCCTCTATGATACTCTGTTGTAATGTACTTGACGACGCTCTACTCTACTCTACTCTACTCTACTCTATGAGACTTTATTCTACTCTACTCTACACTACTCTATGATAATTTACTCTATGACACTCTACTCTAAGACACTTTACTGTACTCTACTCTAAGACACTCTACTGTACTCTACTCTAAGACACTCTACGACACTCTACTGTATTTCATTCTAAGACACTCTACGACACTCTATTGTACTCTATAACACTACTTTACTCTACTCTACTCTACTCTACTCTACTCTACTTTCCGACACTCTACTCTATTCTACGACACTCTATAACACTCTGCTCTACTTTACTACACTCAACTCTACAACACTTTACTCTACGACACTTTAGGACATTGTACTACACTGTACTCTACTTTACGACTCTGTGTTCTGCTCCACTCTACTCCACTTTCCTCCACCCTACAGTACGACACTCTACGACACTCCACTACGATGACCCTCTACTCTACGACACTCTACTCTATTTTACGATACTTTACTTTAGTCTACTCTACTCTACTCTACTCCACTCTACTTTACTTTAGTCTAACATGAGCCAATAATTTGGACCGGATTTCGGCCTAGAAACTCAATTTTAATTTTGTTCAAAAAATACAATATGTTGGTTTTGACGAAATGGTCGTCCACTCTACTCTACTCTATGGCACTCTACAATACTCTACGACACTCTTTGACACTCTACTCTACTCTACGACACTCTTTGACACTCAACTCTACTCTACGACACTTTACTCTACATTACGACATTGTACTCTACTCTATGGCACTCTGTGCAACGACACGCTACTACACTTTACTCTACTTTGCGACACTCTACTGTACTGTACTCTACTCTACGACACTCTATGACACTTTACTCTATGTTGCGACATTGTACTCTACTCTATGGCGCTATACGCTATGACACACTACTACACTTTATTTTACTCTGCGACACTATATTGTACTCTACCGTACTCTACGACACTTTACTCTACTCTATTCTACTCTACCCATTGTACTCTACTCCACTTTACTCTACTCTACCCTTAGACACTCTACAACACTCTACAACACTCTACTTTACGACAATCTACTCTACTCTACCCATTGTGCTCTACTCCACTTTACTCTACTCTACCCTTAGACACTCTACAACACTCTACTTTACGACAATCTACTCTACTCTTCTTGACGATACTCTACTCTACGGCACTCTACTTTAGTATACGACACTCTACTCTACTCCACTCTACGACATTCTACTCTACTCCACTCTACTCTTCTCTTCTCTACTTTACTCTACTCTACTCTACTTTATTTTACTCTACTCTACTCTACTTTACTCTACTCTACTTCACTCTATGACTCTCAACGACACTCTACGACTCTCCACGACACACTACGACACTCTACTCTACTCTAGTCTACAACATTGTACTCTTCTTTACGACACACTACTCTACTATACGACACTCTATGTCACTTTATTGTACTTTACTCTACTCTACTGTGCTTTATTGTACTGTACTCTACTGTACTTTACTGTACTCTTCTCTACTCTACGATACGATAAGATACTATATGATAAGATATGATACGATACGATACGACTCTATGACACTCTATGCAACGACACGCTACTACACTTTACTCTACTTTGCGACATTCTACTGTACTCTACTCTACTCTACGACACTCTATGACACTTTACTCTATGTTGCGACATTGTACTCTACTTTATGGCACTATACGCTATGACACACTACTACACTTTATTCTACTCTGCGACACTATATTGTACTCTACTGTACTCTACGACACTTTACTCTACTCTACTCTACTCTACCCATTGTACTCTACTCCACTTTACTCTACTCTACCCTTAGACACTCTACAACACTCTAGTTTACGACAATCTACTCTACTTTTCTTGACGATACTCTACTCTACGACACTCTACTCTAGTATACAACACTCTACTCTACTCCACTCTACGACATTCTACTCTACTCCACTATACTCTTCTCTACTCTACTTTACTCTACTCTACTCTACTCTACTCTACTTCACTCTATGACTCTCAACGACACTCTACGACTCTCCACGACACACTACAACACTCTACTCTACCCTAGTCTACAACATTGTACTCTACTTTACGACACTCTACTTGACTCTACTCTATGACATTCTACTCTACTATACGACACTCTATGTCACTTTATTGTACTTTACTCTACTCCACTGTACTCTATTGTACTCTACTCTATTGTACTTTACTGTACTCTCCTCTACTCTACGGTACGATACGATATGATACGATACACCACGACACTTTACTCTACTCAGCTCTACTTCACTCTACTCCACTTTACTCCACTCTACTATACTCCACTCTACCCCACCCTACAATATGACACTCTTCTCTACTATACTCTTCTTTACGTTACTCTACTCTACTCAACTCTATGGCAATCTATTCTACGATATTGTACTATACTCCACGACACTCTACTCTCCTCTACGACACTCTACTATACTCTATGACACTCTACTCTGCTCTTCTCTACTCCACTCTACGACAGTTTACTCTACGACACTCCACTCTTCTGTACAAAACTCTAAGACACTCTATGGCACTTTACTGTACTCTACGACACTCTACGATACTCTATTGTACTCCATAAAACTTTACTCCACTCTATGACACTCTACTCTACTCTATGACACTCTATTGTACTCCATTGTATTCTATGCTACTGTACTCTACTCCACTCCACTCCATTCTACTCTACTCTACTCTACTGTATTCCATGAGACTCTACTATACTCTATGGCACTCTACTCTACTCTATACTACTCTACTCTACTCTACTCCACTCTACTCTACTGTACTCCATGAGACTCTACTATACTCTATGGCACTTTACTCTACTCTATGACACTCTACTTTACTCTACTGTACTCTATGCTACTCTACTCTACTCTACTTTCTTTTACTCTACGACACTCTACAAGACTTTACTCTACTGTACAACACTCTACTCTACTCTACGACACTCCATAACACTCTAACGTAAACTATAACACTCTACTCTACAACACTCTATTGTACAACACTGTACTCTAAAACACTTTATTCTACTCTACAACACTGTACTTTACTCTAGTCTACGACACTCTTGGACTCTCTACTCTACGATACGACATTGTACTTTACTCTTTTCCACGACACTCTACGCTGTTATATGACACTCTACTTTACTCTACGATACTCTATGACACTTTACTCTTCTCTACGACACTCTATTATGAAAGATTTTACTTTACTCTATGACACTCTGCTCTACGACACTTTACTCTACGACACTCTACAACATTGTATTCTACTTTACTCAACTCTACGACTCTTTTTTACTCTACTCTACTTTACTCTACTTTACAACAATCTACGCTATGATACTCTACTCTACGCTACGACACTCTACTCTCCTGTACGAGACTCTACTGTAATCAACTCGACGACAATCTACTCCTCTCTGTACGCTCTACTCTACTCTATGATAATCTACTATACGACACTCTTTTTTTATCTACAAGACTCTACTGTACTCTACTCTACGACACTCTATGACAATCTACTCTACTCTATGACACTCTACTTTACTCTACTTTACTCTATACTCTATTCCACTCTACTCTACGACACTTTACTTTATTCTACTACATTTTTTTTTCATCTACAAAACTCTATTATACTCTACTCTACGACACTCTATGACAATTTACTCTCCTCTATGACACTCCCTCTACTCTACTTCACTCTATACTCTACTCCACTCTACTGTATGACATTGTCGTTTATTCTACGACACTCTACGACACTCTATGATTTTTTTTTTTTACTTTATGACACTTTACTCTACTCTACTTTACTTTATACTCTACTTTATTCTACTCTACTCTACGACATTGTACTCTATTTTACGACACTCTACGACACTCTACTCGACGATACTCTACAATACTCTACAATACTCTACGACACTCGACTCTACTCTACGACACTCTACTCTATTCCACTCTATTCTACTCTACTATACTCTTCTCTACTTTACTCTACTATACTTTATTGTCTTGTACTCTGCTCTATGACACTCTGCTTTACTCTACTCTACTCTACTCTACTCTACTCTACTCTACTCTACTCTACTCAACTCTACTCTACTCTACTCTAGGATCTCAATAAATAGTTGTGACATTATGCAAATGCATCATGGTTCTTTGGCCACGCGCAGTGAAACGCACGAGAGAGAGAGAGAGAGAGAGAGAGAGAGAGAGAGAGAGAGAGAGAGAGAGAGAGAGAGAGAGAGAGAGAGAGTCTGCCCTTATTCAAGTTCTCATCTTGATCGATACAAAGGAAGTTGAGTTGGACTGCATAAGGGATTCACTACCAGTTGCCAACAGGTTTTCCACATTCTCGAAAAAAAATTATCAGTTGGCACACACATATGTTATGCTTTCAATGCTTTGAGTTTCCCCCCAAATAGGGAGGTATCTCAAACATTGCTGTGTTGGGAGGGGGGGAAAATCTTCACCTATTGATCAGTGGTCACATGTTTGTAAAACAAAAGACAAAAGAAAAAAGTCACATGTTTATACCACCAAACCATCTGGCCCAGTTTTGCATTCTGTAAGGTGCGATGACACATGTGAGATGCTGACAGATCAAGTGGGGAAGTCTGTTCGCAAGGGTCTGCCGAAGATTAAAAGAAGAATCATACACAAAGCAACATGAAGCACAATACACACACAAGGAACACAGACGATCAACGACTAATGCCACATCGGAAGAAAGCGGGGGACTGAGGTTAAAAGGCGATACTTGCGCTTGAGACTTCCCATCGGAATCTGTGACTGTAGATGAGGTCAGGTTCAAATGTATTCCAAAAAGTTTGCATTATGAATGCAACAAGCGTTGGAGATGAGTCGTTTATGATAGGGACACCGCTATTGGGGGCTGCTCATATCACCCCAACAGTAGTAATTCATGCAGATGTCCGAAAACGAAAAAACGTTGAAAACAAACCATCTGCGATAGAGACCCTACTATTGGAGGATTACTCATATCACACCCAATTGTAGCCCCTATAGATGTTGAAGAAACACATTGGAGAATACAGATGGAGAGGAGGGAGTGAGCACACACATACACACACACACACTTGATAAACTCACACTCGACAAAATTGACGAGGGCAAAGGATACACGCTCCATGAAGCTTTCTAGCAGCAAACATAATGACAAACTAATTTGATTGAATGTTGAACTCATAATTATAGCACAAGATGTCACATGAACGGGTGTGAGCAACACATATGATATCCATCGGATATATTACTCAATATGTCACACAAATTGTACCTCGATTATAAATTACAACAATAAAAATGACCCTGAGGACCTAAAGTGGTTGACGATGAGGTCATTCTCTATGGAATTACAATCACTTGTAATGAGAAAACTTCCTGTATTCGGAAGGTTTTCTACAAGCGGCATATGCAATATTATATTTTGAAAAATAATGTTTTTCTACTCTAGTACGACATGTATAAATGACGATCATTGCCCATATAAAAAACTTAATCCACCTCAAACATTCTCAAAGTTGTAAGTTATTGCTAATTATCATAGGCTTAAAAACACAATAAATCAAAATTTATACCATTTTGTTTTTAAATTACCGGACACAAAGTTACAAATCATCTCACAAACTTTCTGTATCCTCAATGTTATCCTCGCCTAACTTAAATTTTTGAAAGTGAGGTATATGGATGCGGCGCTTGTGCAACTGAGGTTTCATAAAGGTGTGTTTACCTCTACATATGGCAGCACATAAATTCTGCAGATTATGGGTAATAACATTAAGGCGTTCAATTTTTTACTATAAAAATTGGTTGCGCCTTAATTTAAATCAATGCATCATATTACACGTTTGTTAATGACATCACCTAAAAAAATTAATAGAGGAGTCTTTAACGATGGGGAAGTCGATGTTTATTTTAACTTCTTTTAAATATATTTTTTACCGTTTAGGTATGTTGATAAACTAACTGACTAAAATCTCAGATGTACCTAAGCTTACACTTATCCACCTGTATAAATAGACATGGTGATGACAATAACCGCAAACGTTTTTCCAAAAGATTGTTTAGTTCACTGACCATGATACAAACATTCATGATGAGAATAATAAAATTTATTGTTATATTTGTTATAGCAGTATACTTTTTTTGCGTAGGTTGATCAACGATAATTCTAATCAAGGAAAAAATGCATATAACCGATGAATAAAATACATATTAGATTGGTAAAAACGTTATTCCTCTATAAGGACAGACGAGGGAGCGATTGACAATTTAGAGTTATGCTACAACGGAAAAATTTCCCAACATTAAATAATCATTCCATAGTCAAATTACAATCTAAATTTCAAATTTTCATTCCATCTTCAAAAATGTCATTCCAATTTTAAAATTTTTCATCTTACTTGCAAACTTTCATTCCAAGAATAGAGTATCCCTTCTTATTTGGACTGCATGCTAGAGATGGAATGAAAGTCTGGATGAGTTCATGAAATATTTTAATTGGACTGACATTCTAAGTAAGGATTTTTAGTCATAAATAGGTTAATCCAATCTAAATTAGAAGATATTTGTTGTAGTAGAATGAAAATTTAATTAAAATATTTAATAAACTCGCCCAGACTTTAATTCCATCTTGAACAAATAGATGTAGTTGGAAAGGAAAATTCATATTTAGATGAGAATTTATCAAATAAAACTGAAAATTTTAGAATTGGACGAAAATTGGAATATTAATTTATAAATATGAAGGATTATTTTTTTATGGAGTGTTTTTTCAACTTTCATTTCTCGTGGGAATTTTTTTGTTGTAGGTCGTAATATAAATAAAAATTGTTGTCAACGTGCATGCTACAATAATATTTTTTTCTTAATGATGATATTTGACCATATTTAATATGGCTACCATATTTTCACAAGTCATTTAGTACCCTATATAAAAACATTCGTTGTCGTTTGAAAAACAATATATTTTTAACGTACTACAAAAAACTTTATGTCATTTTATATTCAGGTTTTACCGTGAATGCTAAAATGACTTTAATTTTTATCATTGCAATCGACCCTAACGGATCGTAAAAGTTTAAATAACAAAAAATATCTCTAACGCCGACTTAATGAAAATAAAACTTTACCACTTAGATGTCACTATTTGTTTTTACTTGATGTTCCATAAGTTCATCATCCTACTCAGTATCCTAAGTTTTATGACATTTAGTACTTTCACAATCAATAACGTCAACTAACTTAATGATAAATGATAATATAATGAGCATTTGCATCCCTGCTTAATACTCTTGATATTGTGTATGTACAAGATTCGTTGTTGGGTATGATTTTGTAATATTTATTACAACGACGATGTTAAATTTACATTCATATGTAGTAAGAATGTTGAACTTTAAGGTATAGAGCTAGTTGCGGAGAGAAGATAAACTTTCCTTACATTAATGTTGCTTGCAGGTGTTTGAAACTGCCACATTGTCCTGGCTTCGTTTTTATTTAATCACCCGCACAAAGTGATTGAGTGCAAACATATTCTAATACAAAGCAACTCTCTGATTTTCCCAACCAAAACGTTGATTTTCTTTTAATTTGAACTGTATTTTCGAGTAAAAAATATTTTCTAAAGTTGTTGTTTATTATTATTTTTCTTGACTAAAGTTGTTCCTCAACTTAAAAAGATCTTTGTACATCCAACCTCTATTTTATAAAATTATTTGCAATACATATACTAGGACTTGGCAGATGAAACTATCAACAACTTTCTTTCATCATCATTGTCCGTTACAACTTGGTTCAATCCACAATACGATTCTCAAATTATAGATCAAATTTGTTATGAATTATTAAATAATATGTGTAAGATCCTGAATTAGTTTTTATAAGGCAACTCAAGCATAATTTGATAGAGTCAACTGGAATCTGAAGCGTCATCACTTCAAAGGATTTTAAAATTTTTACATGTATAAAGTTAACCCAGTCTATTTTGGTCATAAGGCAAAAGACAAAAAAAGTATTGAAAACAACTTATTTATATATTTTTTCTCTTTATTTTCAACTATTTTATCATTTTAAACACAAAATAAAACGTTTTCATCCATAAGCGTGGTCGTCCATCCACCTACGGATGAAAAATATTGCTACTACTCTCATTAAAATTAACATATTTTAATTTTTGGGAGAAATTAATATCGCATTTTTTTGCCAAAAATTCATGAAATCGATAGTATGACGTTATAAAAACATCATACTCCTCGATGTATCTCGACTTATTTCAAGTCCACGTACAATCTTATAAACCATTAACATCATCATATGATAGTTACATGTAATAGCAGACCCGAAGAAAAAATAATACAACCACTAACAACAAAAGAGTCAAGGAAATAAAAATATAAGTTCATATAACAAAGAAAAGGTAAAGGGAAAGAAAAAATAATAGAAGTGGATAAAATAAGGAAACAAAAAGAAAAAATGAATGAAGGAAAAAAAAAAAGAGGAAGAAAAAAAAGAAGAAGGTAAAAATATGAAATAGGTTAAAAGGAAAACAAAAACAAAATAGTAGAGAAGCGCAATGGGTAAGGAGAAGGAAAAGTAAAGTAATGAACAACAAAATATAGCAAATTGACACGTTAAACCATCGGTACCTGTTGGTTGTTGAGACACAAACCTAAATTTGAACAACTCGAACTTCAACCTACCGGTATCTTGAAGCTTGTCGAGCCTCGAGTTACCGGTAGCGGCGGTAGGTGCATACATATATATATGTATGTATATATATATATAAAATAAAAAAAAACAAAAAAAACCGTTATAATCCATTTCTCCCAGCGAGCCAGCGAGAGCGAGAGCAAGCGAGCGAGAGAGAGAGAGAGTCTTAGCGGCATGTCCGGGGTGCTCTGCGGAACTCGTCGAGATTGCGGGCGTCTGTTCGCTCAACATGCACAAAAGACAAACCATGGCGGTGTATTTTTCCATTATAGCGGAAGATTCACTCTCGTTTTGCACATTTCGAGAGTAGTGCAACGAGGTTGTGCGTGTGTGTGTGTGCGCCCCCCCCCCCCCCCCCCCCCCCCCCACACACACACACACACACACACACACACACACACACACACACGCACACACTTTGTGTGTGTGTGTGTGTGTGTGTGTGTGTGTGTGTGCGCACCCTCCCCCCCCCCCTCTCAAGCGGTAAATGAGAATGAATCATTCCCCATTGTCGGGGAAAATTCATTATCTTTTCGAACAAACTCAATCCCCTGCGCGCGCGCGCGCGAGAGAGAGAGAGAGAGAAAGAAAGAAAAAAAGAAAGAGAGAGCCTTGCTGCACTACACTCAAAATGTGCAAGACGAGAGTAAATCTTCCGCGAGAACATGGAAAGATACACCGCCATGATTTGTCTTTTGTGCACATCGAGATTAGCGGACAGACGTCCGTAGTCTCAGTGGGCTGTGCGGAGCACCCCGCACAAGCCGCCGGGACTCTCTCTCTCTCTCTCTCTCTCTCTCTCTCTCTCGCACGTAAGGAAGCGACTGGGCATTGGCTTGCCTGACCCCCAAAAATCGTGGCGTGTTAACGGCCACTTGTGATCGAGTTTTGTATGATATTGTCAAGAAAAAACTGACATTGTGGCATAATGAGCGCTAGAACTGGTGATCTACCCCTACATGTTTCAGCCACACGCCGCATCAGGGGTTGAAAAGCTCGACGGATTGGCTGCGAGCGCAAACTGTAAAATGCAGGAATTCACCCTAGCGACTGAGTGGGCTGTGAGCGCTAACTGTAGCCCCATCGGGCGAGGCTTGTGACCCTGGATAAAGTCAGCCTTTCTCCACAGGCTTTCCTTTGGGCTCTTGCTCTTTGCTTTTCCCCCGGCCGTTTTGCCCTTGGGCCTTTTCGTTAGGCCCTCTCCGTGGTTCTTTCCTTTGGCTTCTTACCCTTATATGCTTTTCCTGTGGGCTTTTCTCCTGTCCGTCATGCCCTCGGCCTATTTCCCTGGGCCTCCCCCGATCTTTTCCCCTCTTACTTTTTCCTTGGGCCTTTGCCGCGAGCTTTCCCCAGGGCATTGTGTACTCTGTGCTCGGCCTGTTCAATTCAAATCCTGCCCTCCGGGGGCCAAGTCCCACTTACGCTGATCCGTGATTTTTGGTCGTTGATCCTCCGAATCTGCGGTCAAAACTCGATCATTCGGGTAAGTGGGACTTGGCCCCTGGTAGCTGCTTCCGGCCTGCGTATCCCCGTCCCCGTCCTCCAGTCCTCGGGCTGTCAGGACTGTCCTTTCCAAAACCGCACAGCAGGCAGGATTTTTTACCCTCCGGGTCATTTGTTGTCGATTGACTCACCACCCTTCTGGTCCAGGCTGCACATCGCACGGGGGGGCCTGTGGGCGGGGCCTGGTTCTCCTTCTACGGCCTGGTGACTTGTCTTTTCTGCCTGTATGGAACTTCGATTGCCTGCTCATCAATCAATAGGCGTGGTCGCCTCTGTCCAATCCTAACGTCGTACACCCGCACACTAAGAAAGAGAAAGACACTAGCTGCGAGGGAAGCGGAATTGCGGTCTCGGCGATAAGTTAAGAGGTGAGTTGAGTTGAAGCTAGAGGTGAGTTGAGTTAAAGTTAAGCTTCTTCCATCCCTTCTTGTGGCTCTTCTTGTCCCCATCCCCATCCCCATCCCCATCCCCATCACATCTTCACGTCGTCCTTTCTCCAAAGAGCTCTCTACTTCTTGTTTCACAGTTCCATCCATAGCTGTTTCTCTCTTTTCCTCTATTGCTATCACCTCCACTTCCTCCTCCTCTTCGTTTCACCTCTTCCTCCTCTTCTTCGTCTTCCTCCTCCTCTTCCTCCTCTTCCTCCTCTTCTTCCTCTTCCTCCTCTTCCTCCTCTTCTGCTCCTCCTCCTCCTCCACTTCCATGTCCGTCTTGTGATCGCTCTGTCGTCTCCATTTGTCCATCGTCGTGATCACTATCGTCACTCATCATCACCTTTATCGTCGCACATCATCGTTATGTCGCTCATCGTTGATCGGCACTCATCATCATCAATCTTCATTGGTAATTTTCCTGTCTTCTCCTCATCATCTGCCCTTCTCCTCCTCCTCTTCCTCCTCCTCTTCGTCATTCTCCACCAGAGTCCATCTTTTCTTCAATTTGTATACTGGATAGAGCACAACCGGATGCCATGAGGATGAGCATGAGGAGGAGGAGGACAAGACGAAGAGGAAGGAGGTTCTTGAACAAGGATGAGTGGAAAAAAAGGAGGAGACCGAATCGCCTACCCACCTCCTCATATTTGTTTTCCACCTCTTCTCCCCCCCCTCCTCCCTATCTCCCTCCTCCTCTTCCCCCCCGCCCCCTCCTACCTCCCTCCTCCTTGTCTCCCCCCTCTGCTTCCTTGTTATCAGAGCCATCCCCAG